>JAOTON010001895.1:0-115000 GCA_034440635.1 Lepas anatifera | reverse complement strand
AAATTTAGGAGAGTCAAAATTTTTCTCAGTGCGCCTGCAGCAGTCTGCCCGTTGCCTAAAGAGCTGAGGCCGAGGAAGAGAGCCTCGCATCACAGGAAAGCAGCAGTGTTGACGGATATACCAAAACACAGCTTGCTGGAAGAGGAGGCGGAAAAGAAGTAAAAAAAGAATACCAGCAAAGAACAGAGGAACAACAGATGGCAAAGACAAGATGTAAATGCAAGACGGGTGCAATAACAACACAAGGAAGCAAAGAAATGTTAGGAGGAAGCTTTACAAAGATGTTGAGGAGTTCAGCGATGAAAACGAGACACTATGCCTGGTGTGCTGCGACACTTTCTCAAACAGCCGCCCGGTTGAGCAATGGGTACAGTAGGTACTAGGAGTGCCCTGGATAGGCCTACCGTCTTTGTACGGTCGATTCCTCAACGTTTGGGTGTAAAAACAGTACCAGTGACTGAAAGTGAAAATATTTGGTGTTTGGGTAATAAACATGGAAGATAAGGACATACTCTCGTTAAGCGGCTCAACGTACCCCGGAGCGTGGCTCAACTTACCCCGACACGGGGCGAGTTGAGCCATTTGACTTTGACCTATTCATGATCAAATATCTCACACGGCGACAACATTCAAACGTTGGCACACGCATCACTTGAAAGCCAAAAGAATAGGCTTTCCAGCAATGGTAGAACGAAGTCTATACCTTTATCCATCTTTGAGATATGCGACCAAAACAAAAATCATGTTCAACTAGCCCCGGTCTCCCCTAACATACGAGAAACCCTGCGCTCCCTGCGACCTGGCGCACCGACAGAGCAGAAACAGTAACAGAGGAGAAACCCTGCGCTCCCTGCGACCTGGGGCACCGACGGAGCAGACACAATAGCAGACGAGAAACCCTGCGCTCCCTCCGACCTGGGGCACCGACGGAGAGGACAGTGACAGACGAGAAGCCCTGCGCTCCTTGGGAAATGGTGCACAGATGGAGTGGACACAGTCACAGACGAGAAATCCTACGCTCCCTTCCCTGCAACCTGCCGCACAGGCGGAACGGACACACTGGTGTTCAGCAACGGTGCCAGCGTGATAGAGTCGCTGCTAAAATGTGGCCATTCAAACATCATCCTATTTTTGACACGATGAAATTATTTTACAGTCGCTAAATCAATTATTGTAATTATGATTTCCTCGATAACAAACGGTTTGGTCATAAAGAGCAGTATAAACCTTTTGTATGTAAGAGCTGATGTTTTTAAGATATTTTTGGATTGCCAAATCGTTCAAACAGCAAATTTTTTTTGGTGATGTGTTTTGGATTATAATGCACTGTAGACTAATGTAATGTACATTAAAGTTAGTTTCGCAAGCAAAGATACTGCTTTCCACAGTGTCACACGTCTAACCATTCTATTCTATTCGTCTTCTCGCACTGTCTCATCTGATTGGCCCGGACTCGGACATGATTGAGAAAGTACTAGATTATCTCAGAGCAGCCGATTTCGTGATTGTATTTGACCCGGGCTGAGTACTTGTGCTTTGATAGGGAGTGACAATGTGAATGTGAGTTTTTTTCTACGAACTGTGTTGGTTCCGCCTTTTGGAAATCCCCTTTTGTTATCACTTTCTGAGAACCGATTGGATTGATGTGAGCCTTCTTTTAGCTATTTTGTTTACAGACACAACTAACTGCAAGGAATAAGGGTAACAAGGCAGTGTTCGTGTGTGTTGGGGTTTAGGGCGCCTCAGCGACTAGGCTATGTCGCACAAGGCAGTGTTCAGCGGATGTATATTTTACTTGTATTTTACTGGCAGTGACATGGGCGCCATATGACCTTTAGGGTTGGCGCGCCCTTTAGCCCAAATCATCATCATCGTCACTAACCATTCTATTTCTTTGTGTAAATAATGCTTTCTTGATGCAGGCTTCTCCTTTGCCTCAAGAATATAAATAACTTGTTTTTATTTCCGATCTTTCCAAAACAATGTTTGCTTTCTTAAAATTGAATTTGCTTTGTCCTTATTTTTCTAATGCCCTTATGGTAGGTACTTAGCTTGCCACGTTTCGTATTTGATAAAACGGCCTATTTCTGCATTCTATTACTACGATGCTTCTTTGGTGCCGAAAATGATGCTCTTTCCAGTATTAAAGGGAATGTGGCACCTTGGTCGAATCCTGGAATTTAGTGTAATTAGGCATACTTTTAGCCGAAAATCATGAAACCACTCATTATTTCTCTTAAAAATGTACAATAAGCTCAATAGTTTGATTTTTAAAATACACCTCTTGGAAAAGAAATAAATATATGCCTGTGGCTGATGTCATGATCTGGCAGCCACTACCATACTCGAAACGCTTCAAGGGCTTCGATTGGCTGATGCTCATCGTGACGTCAGCATAAGTCGTCACACCAGCAGCTCACAACAAAGGCCGCCTGCCGAGAGGTACATGAGAGGTACATTTCGGGCAGGTTTTTGTTTTTTTCTACGGAAATATCGAGTTCCAGGACAATTGGTATATTGAGTACCGGGTTTTCGGGCTTGCTTTACAACTTGCCTATCTCATGATCACTCAAACCAACACAGCAGACAGATTTAAGTGATCATAACTATCAACCACTGTTATACAATTGGCTATCTCAGTTAAAATCACGCTATAAAGGTGCCACATTCCCTTTAATTTAGACGAAAAGTGATGATGCATTCATACCAGCTGGTTTTCCAAGGTCACGGGTCACTACATGACCATTGCAATCAAGCAAACAAATGCCGTAACAGGCAGAACGCTGCTGGACAGTGGCAGGCCCGATGGCGCGCGGCGTGCCGACGTGCTCTCACCTGGAGTGTCCTTTGGAGTACTGATACCCGGAGTTGCGCACCACCTGACGCGCCAGTGGGAAGAGCTCGTCGCGTCGCGTCAGTAGCGCTGGCACGTGCAGACAGATCTGAGCGGCAGCCTCATTTACAGACACCTGCGCGTGCACACACACACACGCGGAGTTGTCTGATGCTCGCTTCCACGCAGCGGCGGATTCAGCACAGTGACATACAACGGCTAACGCGAAGCCAGCGAAATGACAAAAAAACACGATTACAAATTGACAGGATTAATGATCTGCCTCCTCGAGTTCCGGATGCGAAATGGATCTAACACACTGGGATTATATATTCGGGCACAGCTTGTCATCAGAATCAGGCAGGTAAGCGATATAAAAATCACAAATTATTGGCCACGGTGTAGCAAGACCTCGAATTAAGCTATATGCGTCACCCGAACGTTTAAAACCACGATTGTTTACCAAAAGATGAAACGATTTAGGGCACGTGTCTTTTGATTTCCCCTGGATACGCCAGTGCTTCTACAGACGCAGCTTCCAGCCCAAAGACAGTTTCAGATGGGAATTTGGGGCGGGGGAGTGGAGGAGGGTTAAAGCTTATTTAGAGCAGAATCAGTCAGGAAAGGTGACACAAGCAACCAGAATGAACTTTCAGGACCATACTTCCCATCGCAGAGCATATTGTTGAAAGATAATTTTTTTAGTAGAGGTTCAGCTTACGAAGCAGAGGTTTGTAAGCCGCTAGGTGCAACCATGATTTGCGCCCATCATTAAAATCATTAGATAAGGTAGCCACATTTCAGGAAATTATTTCTGCTGAGGACGGTCAGAATGATCTGTCTCCGCAACAGACTTGCCTCGTGAAGGGTGAGCGGCTTCTCCGCCTTGCGCTTGCAGTCGAACCTGCCGTAGATGGCCGCGTACTGCCGCGTCTTCTCCAGACGCTTCGGGTCGTCTGGATCCATGCTGAGCACGTACTGGGAAGGTAAAGCGGAGAGCGTCTCATTATCTTTTAAAAACGCTTAGTTGTTGACACGCTTAGTTGTTGACAAGCCTGGAACAGACGTTACCAATATGCACGTTTGACGAAGAGAAACGTTGAGGAGTTGCTGCAGACAAGTCAGGTATCACGTAGAATGAGCTTCAGGGACTAGAAACCCAAGTCATGGCAGGTTTATCTCGGTGCTAATGGTGTTTTTGTTTTTTTATGTAAGTTAAGTGTAAATCGGCTCATGCTGTCCTCATAATGGTTAAGTCAGTCGGCGGAACATGTATCTGGATCTGGAATTTTGGAGTTCTCCATTAGCAGAGACTTGCCTGAGAATCTTATGTTGAGGCAATGGGAAATTCGTGACTGTTCAACAGCTCAATTACACAATGGTATTACGTTGGCGAGTTAGAATAATCCCAAACAGGTGGTGGACACGTTTCTCCTGAGCACAGAATATAGAGATGTCGACTGATTAACAGGGTTTTATTAAAAGCTTTCTGTGTTATGCAATGTACGAAAAGTTAAACGTTTAAAAAGATGTAGGTTTATGTTTAGAGAACAACAGATTGCCGATAACTGTAATTTCCTCCGCTCCCTTTGTTTTCTAAGGTTTGAGCATCTTTCGGATGAAAAAGAAACTTATAACGTCTTTAATCTATGCTTTGCAAAAAATTAAACCCATAATCCAAATGTGAACCCCACGTGCCTGTCAGCTATTTCTGGGACAGGGTTAACTCAGCCTTGCTTCAAGTTACAGCATATTTTTCCGGATAAAGTTAAAGATTGAAAACGACTTACTGTCTTTCTAATGGGTGGGGTCTCTGTGTTTGTACATTTCTCACTGATTGCGGGTTTGTGGCTCGAAAGTATTTTGAGCTGGATTTCACTATTTTTAGAGTACGTTCCTATTTTTATGTTGCAACGACTGAACTAAGTTCATTGGCAGGTCGAAGAGCCACAGAATGTTATTAATTAGTATAAATGACATAATAATATTAGTAAAAATATTGATTAATATTATTAATACGCCACAGAATGTTTTTATTTCACCACCTCTTCTATTTTTTGGTCGTACCATAACGTGAATCATTGGATCATTGAATCATCCTCCTTTGATCATTGGATTAAAATCCTGAAATCCAGCACGCTTTCAAAATTGATAGATTTTGCTAGAAAACTAAATGAAAGCAGTTCATTGTCCTCTGCCTGTTATTTGTTTCATATCAGTATGAACCAGGTCGTTCTCAAGCTGTGGATCTACTGCTATAGATATACTGCTCTACTGCTCAAGCTGTGGATATACTCTCCTGGCACTTTGTATGCAGTCCCCCGAGCCAAGACTCAATAGTTCAACCATAGGACCACTTCAGGTCGCGTTCGAGCTGGATGCTTGCGATGCTGTAGATGGAGAGCACGTGCCCTCCCCTCCAGCAATATACATGCCGCAAAAACGTTCCCATTGCAGCTACAAGTAAATGTATCGTTGATTCGGCGCCGCTCACGACTGGCCAAGTTCTTAAATATACAAGAATTTAGAGTAATGGCTGGCTTACACCGACTGATCTATGCCACCACCAGGAGGCATGCAGGTAGGCCAATCGAATCATGGCCCCTCAGGTGAAAAATGTGTGGCCACTGGACCGATTCCGGCTGATGTTCTAAGACAGAAACACATTTTTCACAACTTTAGCGATGGTGCTCCTCTACCATACATCTGGCCTGGATTCCTCGCTGGTCACCACACTGCATCCAAAAAATGTCATTCGGGGAAATTATTTTACAGCTTTAGTGGAATACCGCCTTGCACAACAGCCAGACAGAGATGATAGTGATCTTGAGAAGACAGGCCCGGCTGCGAGAACTCCTATTGTCAGTGTGCTTTTTCTGCTTCAAACCCACTGCCTTTTTATCAGTTTTCCCACGTATGCGTCTGTAAGCTTCAAGTCTCTTCAGGATTAATATATATTTTTGCGAAGCCTCCAAATCACGTCTATCTACACGCATTACTTTTCGGTGATAGTGTAGTTACAGCCACGCAAACCACACATATGTGTGCGTGTATGCGCGCGCGAGAGAGACAGCAGAAGAAGAGAGAAAGAAGAGAGAGAGAGAGAGAGAGAGAGAGAGAGAGAGAGAGAGAGAGAGAGCGCAGAAGGGTCGTGCCAGCGAGAGAATGGTAGGTCTAAAATGTATTTGGAAGATAGAAGATATCTGTCAAAGTTCGCCCCACCCGCCTAACTGGTGGCAGCCATTTAGACTCACTTGAGCTTAGCCAGTATTTCTATCAACGAAATATACCTGACAGTGGACCGTCATGAGGAAATATATCAAAAGTCCTCCGAGGCAGGCCATTTTTTAACATGTTAACTGGGGGGCCATTTGCCCCCCCCCAGTCGGCCGAAATGCCCCCCAGTGCCCGGAAATTAGCCCCCAGTGAAATAGACAGATGACTTAAAATTGTCCAAATGCATACTCGACTAACGAAAATAAGACAGAATACCACCCGATAATTATAACTTTGCTCTATTTCTGGTCCCAAATTGGCAATCCACAGAAATTGTGTAAAAAAAATTACACCCGTGGCTGTCTATTCCATCGTGCGAAGACGAAACAAAGCTCCTAGTTACGGGAAATCCCGGCAAAGCAGCCTCAGCATCAACTAATCACAACGCTGGAGAAGAACGCTGACCTACAACCAATCAAACATTCTGTTCGATCCGACCGGAAGCCCACATCCCAGCCAATACCGTGGCATTGCATGATGCTCTCATTTCACACGCAGTCAGCTGTCAGCGCTAAGAGCTCGTTCGTGGATTAGACGGGACACGGTGTAGTCAAAGTGCGTAATACTGGTTGCTGGTGTGGTGGTATGAAGTGCTTAGCCTTTTTATTTATTATTGTGGTGGTAGCATGCATAAGCGTCGCCACCGGCAAAAAAGTGAGGGTGCCAACCAAACTTCAATCTGATGCTGACAGCAAACTTTCCACGTTAGTAGCAAAAACTTTTCGAATTTGGGCTCCTCGTTGCCTTTCGCAGCGGCTGGTTATAAAAATTTCCGGTTTTCTCCCTTTTTGTTTGAGATCAGGAAATTGTTGGTCAAAAAGTGGGGGGGGTGATTGATGATCCCAAAAATGTTGTGGTTATGTGGATAAAATCATTCGATGGCCACGTGGGGGTGGAAGGGCACCGCTGGCTTCCTATTAGATGGGTAGTGTGCTAAAAATATTGCGTCAAGTCAATATCAAACTGTCAAAAATTTGTTTTAAACAGTGATACAAGTTGCTTTTTCTGTGATTTTATGACTACCACTAGGGGTCGTTTTAGCTTCAAATCTGGCTTTTGTGGTGTTTATTTGGCTATTTTAGTGGAAACAAAATTTTGCCCCTGTTTGGCTCTTTTTCTAACTCGGTTTGACCTTTTCCGCTGAAAAAAACCTGGCAGCCCTGGGCATCAGCTATAATTTCTAGACTTGGAATAACTAAAAAATTGATAATTTTTTAACACTAACGCGTCTAAGTTTTATTAAACCCTCTCAAAATGGGGTCTTGTTCCCTTAAAGACAGTATAATGGCCAGAACAAGAGATGCCCTCCCCCACTGACTTTTCCTTAAAAAATGCCCTGCTCCGAGGGCTTTCCCTTACTCTCCTGTTCTTCTCCCATTAACGGGTTTGTGCTTAAAAGGTTCAATGCAAGCTGGTTAGACCTCCAGTTTGTGCGAGGTCACACCGCGTCTCTCCTTTGTTGTCGATGCGTCTGATACGCATTATAAAAAGTGTCACCTATGCAGCTGTGGAATCGTGTCTTCGCCAACCTTGCGCCAGACTAGCGCCCGTCGCGCCAAAGTGCGGAGCAGCGGAGGCTCAGAGCCTGGCGGGCCGGCCTTGGTTGCCGTAGCTGCCTCTGTCTTCCTCTTCAAACTGTCCTTCCAACCACCGCAGGCGGCTGCAGCTCAAGTGATTCATACCACCATCGGCATAGAACCGGGCCGGCCGCCGAAACCGGCAAATAAGGCGGTTATGCATGCTAATGAATAAAAACAGACACTAACAGGTGGTAAAAAGTTGTCCGGTGGAGCGGGCAGAATGACAAGATTACAGGATGTGCGGAGGCCCGGCCGCTGGGGCGGCGGAAGGCGGAAGGCCCAGAGGCGTGGATACACAACACGGCACTGGCATCGCTCAGCAGCGGGACTGTGGCTCGCCTGCATGGACTAAGGCGTTGATGCCGAGCGCTGTTCCAGCCCCAGTGTGCACGCTCGTCGGGAGCGACGGGTCAGTGTTTGTGTCACCCGCTGGTGAAATGTAGTGGATGACCTCCATCACAGGTGGAGCGAAGAGACACATGTAGCTCTCAAGGGTATTCCTGTTTTTGTGGAGGCGTGCGAGGTGGAATTTATGTGTGTGTGTCGATGTGCATGTATGAGAGAGGGAGCGAGAGCAGGAGAGAGCAAGTCATGGGACCTATATGATTTTCAAGAATATCATGAGCCAGTTTGAAAAGTATATTTTGTTCATGTCAGCGGATGCCAGCAAACCTCACTGCGCATAAGCACGACACTACATCCACGTTCACCGTGCTCCGTAATAAACAAGGTTTAAGCCTCGGCTAATCCGGAAGGGGGCATTCAGGTTCAAACTAACACAAAAACAAGCTATGAAAGAAATGCAGAAAAGCACCGCTAGTCTTTCTTTCGTTAAAAATACGCAGCCTATTTCTGCCAATTTCTTTTTAACAAACACTAGGACTGCGTGTGGGAGCATTCCAAATAGTGCTACTGGAACTGTCTTCAATATGCCAACGATTCTTACTTCCCATCCGTTAAAGTAAAGGTGTATTGCTTTGAGAGAAAGGAGATGGGGTTTTCCTTCACACCAGGGATATTACTGGCGAAAACATCCGGGAATGCCCTGGTGGCATTGCAGGAAGGGACAGCATATTTAGTCCCCTGAAAATACTTGAAAACCTCATATCAAGCGTGACGCGACTAGCATACTTGTATTTATATTCCTGCCTGCTCAGATATCCTTTCATGTTAGAGCGTGTTATTGACTTGATGTCCAAGTGAATCCTCCGGCCGTTGGCAGATCGTATCGGGTAGATGACTCACGAGGTTTTTATCTTGAGATGGATTCCGGCTACCATTGGTTCATGCTATAAGACATGGATAAACTTAGATTGATCACCATAGCGTGCAAACAGCATGGCCTGGGAATGTGGGGGAACTTCGGAAACGGATCGGTCTTATTCTTATCGTGGCGCGCTCTATAGCACATGCGGGCATACCTCGAGCTCTTTGCAGGCCTTGCGTTTGCTGCTGTGCTGCTGGCGCGGCTCGAAGTCAGGCAGGGTCTTGGCGATGTGGAGGGCGGCCTCGGCCAGCCGACGGATCTGCGACTGGCGCAGGGTGGGCGTCAGCTGCAGTGGTGACCCCGATTGTGGGTACTGCTGCTCCCCAGAGTCCTCCCCGGCCGGCCGCGGCGGCCACACCTCACCGCTGTTCTGAAGGCCGGTACACACAGGACACGGTCAGCCCTCACCAATGGCCTGCATGAGGCTAACGCAAATCAGGTGCACGGCCCGTGCGGCCCAACCCCACCGCAAATTTATACTCTTCAAGCAGTAACTTTTTGTCTAATACCACTTTCAGAGCTTGTCACACCAAGACAGATGCCAGTATGAGAGAACAGTACACTCTTGATAAATAATCACGGCAGAAAGCACATTGAAGCGACGAATCTGATGAGCGTATTCTACAGCCTATGACTTTTCTTGCATTCAAACTGGGGACAATTTTTGGTCCCCAGCACCTCCCATTGGTCCCCAGCCCCTCCTAATTTCCTCCACTGGGGACCAGTGCCCTTCTAGTACCAAAACTTGAAGGCATCTTTCTCGTTCGGCAAGGGCATTTGTGCCCCTCGCTTAAGACCGCTATGACCCTCCAAGACAGACAGACAGCCGGGAACCCTATTTCCAACAGGCTCCCGGCTACCCCTATTTCCAACAGGGGGCAGATTCTGCGCCCCCCCTCCCCACTAAGATCTCGAAATCTACCCGGCCGATTTTAAAAATTCAAACTGAAATCAGTTTTTCACGCTGAACTCCATTTTGGAGAAAAAATTCAAAATTGTGAAAATTGAGGGCAGTGGGGTTCAAAATATACAACATTTTTACCTTTTTTTAGGTTATCCGTAACTCTTGTCTCTTAGCCTCGATTTTGACGAAACTATATGGATTGACAGGGAATTGCTTGCAAATGGTCATATCTCTCATTTAGGCAAAATTCAAAAATTCAAGGGCCGTTCTAGCGCCAGAAGTTTGGGGGGAATTATATGAATTTGTTCATAATGTTTTTCTTGCAGAGATGCACTTGCTAGGTACAGTGTGATATCTCTGATGTCAATCGAAATGCTCAAATGCCAAAAAAATGTCAGAGGCGGATTTAGGGAGGAAAATTAGTGGGGTAAGACACAAATTACACCGCCTTTCAGGCATGGCTACTTTTCAAATTACCCCGTCTTTATCAACCCCTGCCCGACCCGGGGAACACTCCTAGATCCGCCTATGGATGAATTGTGTCCATTTGGTGTTAGGACTAAATGCATATCTACAATGTTTTGCCCCATTTAATCCAGACACAACACTAAAATTCGTTTGAAAGTTAGCAAACCTCCCTAATCACGGTACCGGAGCACGTCTATGATATTATTTTATCATATAATACACGAATGGGATCAATACATCCTTATTTTTACCCCTCCCGTCCATTCCGTAGGCAGTTTATTCACTTTGGAAGAGTTCGAATGGATAACATTGTAGACTCCCATTTTGAGCTCCTGGAACCGCCTATGCCCAAAATATATCAAAATACACATCAACTGTCTCCCCAAATCTCACTTAGTGTTAGAATTAAATGCATGGTTACAATGTTTTGTCCCATTCAATGCACGCACAACACTAAAATGAACTTGAGTGCGAGTGAACCCCCTAATTACGGTACCTGTGCACGCCTATGATTCCCTATCACCATATAATACACATATGGGATCAGTGCATGATTATGTTTACCCCTCCTGAACATTCTGTACGCAATATATTTACTTTGGAAGAGTTCGGATGGATAGCATTGTAAACCCCAAATTTTAGCTTCTGGAACCGCCTATGGCCAAAATAAGATCAAAATACACATCCACTGTCATCCTAAATCTCAGTAATAGCATTCAAACATTACAACTGCCGCCAATTCGTAACAGAAAACTTTATTGTAGGACAAACGCGGCGCCGGCGACAATGCTCGGCTTCTGGATAAAACCCCCCAAATTAGTGAGCCATAGCTCCGCCTCTGGCCCATGTATATTTGCAAGATTCTTAGGGACAACGGGCGATTTAGTTTTAAGAAAAGTCCCAAAACTTCAAGAGCCTATTTCAAACCGTTTTGTAGACATCGCAGAAAAATTTGAGGGGTGGGCAGAATCTGCCCCTGTTGGAAATAGGGTTAAGTGTGCGGAGTAGTAAAACGACGTGCTTCTGAAGACAACAAGGGTGCCTTTTCGACTATCAAGGTGTGCGCTCTGAAGCCCTAAATGTGCCCTTTTCTTTCTTTGGTCCCAAGCAAAAACTTGAGAAAAAATACACAGATGCAGCCAGGTGACCAGGACCCTGAGCCGACCCGGCGCAGCGGTACACTACCGGTCACCTGCGACTGTCCGGGAGAGGGCAGCCCCTCAGGGTCCCGGTCGCGCGGCAGGCTGGGGGGTGGGGCTGTCGGCGCTGGGTGGCGTGCTGCGCGCTGAAGAGGCTGTCGGCTGCGGCGGAGTCCGCGTCGGTGCCGGCGCCGTCGTCGCCACGGCCAGGCTGACCGGTACTGGAGCCGGAGACTGGCCGACCAGCGGTCTGACCGGCAGGAAGCCGGCCGCTGCCGCTGCCGGCACCGTCGGTACTGGCACCATCGGCAGGTGGAACTTCCCTGCGGCACACCGCGACTGGCGTCACAACGGATCGATCTGATTTCAAAGGAAACAGGTCTACAACCAGCATTGGCACAGGCAAGGTCCCCGCATCCGCTGGTATAAGAGTTTCACTGCCAGCTAGGCGCGCATCTGCAGAGGCGGGCCTAGACCAAACATTTAGAGGGCAGGTCAGGGCAAAATCGTAAAAACTTGTTTTTCATAGAAGATCAGTGAGTAAATCTTGGCCCCTTTGAGTTGCCATGGCCGAATTGCTCCCCTCCCATCTCCTTGGATCCAGTCCTGCGCATCTGCTCATTATCCCAATCCAGGTACAATGTTCCGGTTTTTGCTGTTTTTCTACGGCTTCTTTTCAAACACGTTGTATGCACACTATAAGGCCCGTTCGCTGCCAATATGGGCTCTTCTGAAACGCGTCGCGTGGAGGCGGGCAGCCATTTACCCCTTGGGCATCTCTGCCTTCGGCGGCGGCCAGCGCTCGGGTTTCCGGCAGCAGAACTAACGAAGACACCAGCTACTGTCCCTCTAACCTATTTACCGGTGTATCATATTGCACGCATGCGGCAAAAATCCTCATCGGGTTCATTTATACCAACAGAGTGACCGCCATTCACTGTTGCACAGGGTGCTCTTTGTTCTGTGCAATTAAAGGCTGAGCAGTGCGATCCGGGCTTCCTCAGTGAGCCAGCTAATGCGGCACTGACGCGGACCGGCAAAAACCACGCACTCGCGATGCGGCCGGCATACGCGGCGCAAAAAGCAGCGTACTCGGCAGCAGCCGGCCGGATCGACAGTCCAGCGCCGCCGAGGGCGTCCCACAGTGACCCCTGACCTTCGCAGCTGAGTGTGCGCCCACTCAAGGGTGTTTTCACTCCAGCCGCGCGCAGCATCTCCGCACCCCGGAAGTTGTTTTGCATCTGTACTTGAGATTTGATGCTCATGCTCCAGAAAATTGCGCACAGTTGACGAACGCGGACATCATTTGATATACTGATCACCATCTACTTAAGTATGTAAATTCAGTCAGATATGGCTATGAACTTCTCTTGAGGGATGCAGGTACTAGATGGCACAACCCGCTGAGCAGTGCAGAGGAAGCGCCTCGGTGCTTCCGGGGTAGGTAAGGTGCACCGCGGGAGAATATCCGCGCTCGAATACCATTATAGATTGCATGCTTGTGTTTTCACTTCAGTGGTCGAGACGAGTCATTCAAGTTTCCGGCCCAGACACATTCAGTCTTCTTCAAATGATATCGAAATGGGTGTGAGGAGTCATCCAATTAGCTCATATGACCCGCTTATGTCTTAGAGCTAAAGGATTTTGGGGTTCAACGGCGCGATCGACCGCTGAAGTCAGCAATGTTTTGCCGACGTCGGAAGGGAAGGGTGATGAGCTAGGCTTGAGCTATGACATGGCACCAAATCCTATATTTGTGTGAGCTCGAACCCACGACACCCCGCACATACAGAAATTCATAGGCCGAGCCTAGCGCGCACGCTAACCGACTACACTGCCTCAACCCTGCCTTAAAATTAAAAAATCCCAGAATCCTGAACTATTGTACTAACAATAATTGTGCGAGGCCAAAGGCCCCTCAATAGTAAATGGAAAGGATATCAGTCAGTTATTCTCACTTACTGGATCTTTAAACACACACCTACCTTCAGACTGATCAGGAAAAGAACCGATCCAGTCTACCAGACTATCCTGGGCCCGTGCCGTGGAAGGAGCTATCTCATTCTACCAGAATAAGCCAGAGAGGAGCCAATTCATTCTACCAGACTCAACCGGAGAAGAGCTAATTCAGTCTACCAGAATAACCCAGGAGGAGCCAATCCAGTCTATCAGACATGCTAAAAGAAAACCCGATCCAGTCTTCCAGATTGTTGACAGCTTATTCTTGACTGCTTTACTCAATAAATTGTGGAAAAAGATCCAGTCTACCAGACTAACCAGGAGAGAAGACGATCCAGTTTACCAGACTAACCCGGAGAAGAGCCGATTCATTCCAGCAGACTGACGCAGAGAAGGGCCGATCCATCCAGTGACTAACCCAGAGAGGAGCCGACCAAGTCCAAGAGGGAGGAGCCCGGAAGGAACAAAGGCATCAACCCAGAGCGACAGATGGACCGACCGACTGACCTGGGGCGCTGACCCACTCCTGAAGTGCCTTCTGGAGTCGCCGCACGTGCAGCGGTTTGGATGCCATGCCGACCAGCGCCATGATCTCCAGAAACTCGTCCTCACCGGCCTCACACAGCTGCTGCACGTCATCACCACCTGGGGATGGCACCACAGTCAGCAACGACCTCAGTGACACCACACTGAGACGGCCGCCGTGGCAAACAAATGCCTAGTAGGGAGGGCTGCATAATGAAAACAAAGTTTGCGATCCCTATTTGTGTAAGATAACTTATGAGCTATCCTTTCAGCTTTTGCTGTGCTGTAGAAAACAGTGAAAGTAGTTTTATTTTTCAAATTAGCACTCAGAGCACACAATATGATTCCAGAGCCTGAGCTGTACTTCACCAATGGATTGCTTCAGAGACACAATTTTTAGGGTATTTTTGTGGGTTTTCATCCCCGCTGACGAGCCTCCACCATTACCGTCATCCATTAAAATATTGCGTTCGCGACCACTCATACTGCACCGCAAGACATTTCCTGCAGCTAGGCTGTGCCGCTCGACACTTGTTGCTCACGTCCAAGTATGCTGTTCCGCATAACACGTGATGAACATTCCCTCTCTAACCACACTGCCTTAGCAAAGGCATAACATAATTCAAGAGACCACCGACCTGGATTCTCTTATTTTTTGTGTAGCTTCATGAGAATATTCGAAATATGCAATCCGTAAAATCCTAGTTTGACGGCTATGTTTGTTAAATTTTTCACAACAGTTTTTGTACCATAGGAAGCATCTGGGGCATATGTTTCTACGTTTTCCGCATCAAGTTTGATATAACTAGATAGAGCCTTCCATGGAAAATGTGAGTCTTTCATTTGTTTAATTTTGAGGGGGCTGCAATGCTTGAATATCGAATGTTAAAAGATTGCTCAAAGTCTCGCTCTTAGCCTCGGTAAGCGGGACTCTGCCAAACTTGTGCCGACACAGAAAGGTATTGTATCCAATCAATGGAATTCTCAGTGTGTTGGTGGTTCAAAAAATAGCAAATAAGTACATTATACTACGGGATGCCACTCCTGAATATAAATGAGCATAATACACGCTAACCTATTTACCTCATAGGTGGATCCAGGATTTCCAATGACAGGGCCGCTTTGGTCAAGGGCGCCCCATTTAGGTCTGGATGGGGCGCAGTTTTGACCTGAATGGGCCGCAATTTGAACCAGGTGTGTCAATTTTCAGGGTGCGACTTACCAGAGGTACACGAAATTACATAATGGGGGGGACACTCGTACTTGCATCATGATAGCGGGGGTAAGTAGCAGCGTTTCAGGAGGGAGCGGGGGTTCAGGGGCACCGGGTCTGACGTGGGGAGCCGGTTGGGATGATGGAGGTACGTGCCGCTCCCCTTGCTCCCAGGATCTGCCTATGCCTATGCCCATGCCTACCTATAATCCCAGCACTTTGAAACAAAAAATCAGCTGGTTTTTCCCCTCCCTCTCCCATACTCTTAAGCGGGTGACAGATATCGGGGTGGCACCGCCGGCAAAGACGACTCTCCCGACGAAGGCGCCGAACATAGGCAGGAAAGATGTGTGTGCAGTATCGAAATTGTTTGTTAGGAGCACCTTAGAATTGTCTCTAGAAAGTGACTAAAGCAGAAGCTGTTGAAACAGCTTGTTCGCATCTTACCGTAAATAGACATGCTTTAACTGCCATAGGCCGTCTCTTTTTCATTGTCGGTTGCCTTTGCACGGTTAGCCGAAAACTCCAGTTCGACTATTGGTTGCCTCTCCTCAGAGAATGGTCCGTTCGACTATTGGTTGCCTCTCCTCAGAGAATGGTGCCTTTCAAACAAAGTCCTTGACATATTCTTTCTAAAAAAAGACTGAAAACGATTGCTTCCCCTACATTAAAACGAGAAATGGGCGTACAGAACGTGCCCCTTGAAATTTATCAAACGTTCCCTAAGGACCCAGTTTAAGGGCGTAACCGGACTCTGAGTATGGAAAAACCAGCTTTAAGGGATACACTCTAAGAATAAAGACACTCTTGGTGATTGAAGAAATTTGTATTTCAACTTATATTGGTTTTTGGAACGCTCGACGCGTATAACGGTGCTGTCAGAATAACTGGGCTATTTTTTCATATGCAAAGCATCGTCACAGGCGAAAAAGCGAGGGAGCAGTCAATTTTCAGTCTAATGTTGACAAGAAAGCTGCATCTCTAAAGCCAAAAACCCATCGGATTCGGGTTCATTGTTGCCTTCTGCACTGATTGGTTAAAGTATTTTCGTATTTATTTCCATTTTAGCTGAAATTGGGTAATTTTGGGATTAAAAATGTATCCCCCTATTCCGATGCTTATAGGTGGGTTTACGTTGTCTATACAGACTGGGTCAATCATTAAGGAAGGTGCTGTTCTGAACGCAGTTCTCTGCTCGAATCAACTGACTCACAACCGCAGAAAAATAAACATCAAATAAATCAGTAAAGCTTGAAGCGTAGCTCACGTTGTGTGAGCTAAGACACACCTATTGAAATTCAGATTGCCCTCGGGGCGTCAGAAGGAGTGACAAATGCCATAGAGGGGACCTCACCTTCATACAGACCAGAAACACTGACGCCCTTCAGGGGCCGTGACTGGCAACAAGGTGTTCTGCTCGCTCAAGGAGTATCCAATCGGCTAACAGGGAACCACAGTTGCCACCAGTGCAGGTGTTCCGTCGTTGGAGCACTTTAGGAGGCGGACTGGGATAAGTAGGTAGTCAGCCACAGGGGCGCACAATTTACAAAGAGAAAATTGTGCTTCAACTGGACTATGTGTGTATTTATGATGCAGAGTCTTAGTTTACGGGAAAGTGTTCCGGCTTACCGCAAGGAACAGGAAACCGTGGAAGAGTGCAGAACATGTTATGAAATTTGTTCCTGAGGACCAGGGATGAAAGTGGCAATTGTATTGCTCAAAGGCACATATTTCAACGCCTAAAAGGGCACTCATATTTTTATATGAGGCATTTATGTGTCCTACTTCGCAACATAAACTAAGTTCGAGGGCCACGACGACCTTCAACAAAGAACACAGTAGCCATTATCGAAAGGAAAATGAGTTAAATTCAATTTCTTAATTATATTAGCGCCACTCCCAACAGACAAACTTGACCAATTCCAAGAAGCCTTGGTATTGATCCTCTTCGTTGGGCCATATGGAACACGGGAGGCGATCTCCCAACGTGGGGATTGAACCCACACTAATCCATGTTGTCCCATCCTGGAGGCAGGCAATGAAGCCACTAGGTCATCTGTCCCAGGCTGGCATCTATCTGTGATGAGCCGGGTACTGGACCCCAGTGAATGAAAATCCGTAGAGCTGAGCACTAATGGGAGCGACTACGGACCAAAAATAGTCGCCAGCTTGTATGTGAAAATATTGAGTTCATCAACCCGGTATGATTCTAGTAAAAACTTGCAGAATTGGCCCATTTCGGAAACATCCAGTCAAGGACTAAACAAATGCGTTGTAACAATATTAGTCTTGAACAGGGTCCACCTCACGTCTTTACACAGCAATGGATCATAACTTTCAATGACTCCAGGCCGCATTTACCATCAACTTTTAGCTATATTTCCAATGCACAATATCAAGCTAAATAGACCTAACCTAGAACACAATTAGACCTCCCAGGGCGATACCCAGATTTTGTAACCAGGCAGAAGCTCAGGATCTCGTTGAATTTCGAGCCTGACCGTGCATGAAATTACAGATCAAAGTGCCAGAAGCTGGGGTAGTAGTAAAAATATCATATCCTACAAGGCATTATAATGGCGCCTTATGAAAAAATGTAATTTCCAAGCTAATTTGTAGTACCATGCTTCACCGCCACCATATACCACCTCATATAAAAACAGCAGAAACGAACACTTCACGGTCTGTCTGAGCAACTGGATTGCAGTGGTGAAAGTGATCCAGACCCACAAGAAAGCAGGCAATTGTTTCCATTTGAAAAAAACAAAGGAAAACACCATGCAGCAAGATTAGTTATTCAAATTGAGAACACTCCACGCAAATATAGGTCAAACATATGAGCTGACTACTGACATACCATCACACATAGACCAATTCTACATTTCTTCAGCGCAAGCAAATGTGACATTTGACAGATTAATGATAAAAGGTTCACAATGACTGATTGAATCTTAACACGCGCATTAACGGGGGATACCCGCTCCCCTCAGGTTTTCGGAGATAGCATAGAAACGACGGCGCGTAGCGCTGCCATACTTGGCATACCTTTTCTCTCATCATTTTTACAACTTTTGAAAATTTTAAGGTTAGGTCATTTCAGGCCAGGTCACCAGTACAGGTCAAGTGACCTGACCTCAAAAAATTTAAGATAGCATAAGTCGGAACAGGGTAAATTTATCCTATTGAAACTCATATCACATAACAGCCCCACCGAGTTCTCTAAAACATATTCCGTCCGGTATTTTTGATATCGATGACCTAAGGTCAGGTACGAGCCATGACCTCTCCGTTGCAAATTCATGAGAAAAATAGTTTTAACTGAATAACTTAGTAATGAATAGAGATAGAGCGTTTATTTTAACTGCATTAGATTTTCCTCGTCATTGCGGTTCTAATGATATGCATTTCCCAATTTTACCTTGACCTGACCTCAGGTCAGGTCAAATCCTTGATTTGACTTTGCAAAGGTCATATTATATATCATTCGATTCGGCTGGCTGCGAGAACTCATATAGTTCAAATCGTTTTTCTCTATCTATATTTGTTCAGATGTAATGACCGAAAATCTTAATTTACATGTTATCCCTATTACGGCATGTTTTGATCTCTAGTGACCTTAACCCGTTTCAGCCGTAATTTTTATTTCGATTATCGTGAAATGAAAAAAATCTGAAATACGATGGAAAATGAACAGAAAACGGGAAACGTTAACGGTAATCGGAGCGCGGATACAGCAGTGAGTCATGCACGCAGCCACCACCATGTACCGCCACACAAGAAACAGTTTTGCCAGTTCGTAAATGTATAAGTTGTGGGTATCATAAATGATACCTGGCCAGAAACGGGTTAAATGTAACCTGACAAAAAATGGTCCAAATAATTTCGATGGAGAAGTGGATGGGTTATCCAAAGCCCTTTACCATTTGTCGCTACCTAGCACGGTTGTCGAGATCTTAGGGGGGTGGGCACCCGCCCCCTCCCCGTCAAGGCGAAGGTGGCTCAGACCCCCGTCAATGCGCGTGTTAAGTGTAGTAACGTATGCGATGTATTGGAATATGATTGAGCGGCAGTGATTCGCCACGGCAACTGGGCACGGCCAGCCACGGAGGGGCAACACCTGGTGCCCGTGGTATCCCTGTAGCAAATCCTACGTACGTATGTATGAACGTAGGGGAGAGTGGGGTAAGATGCCCCATTGGGTAAGACGCCCCATCCCCTCTTTTGGAAATCTGTGCCACCACTGGCAAATGATATTGTTTTTGGTCGAAAGCAGAGGCTTTGATTGTTCCTTGCCCAAAAATTCAGTTCCCTTCGGTGATTTGCGTGAAGCTGGTGGGTAAGTCTTTATTTCGATATTTTTCTAAGAAAAAAATTGCCCACATAGGTTGCAGATATCTCGAAGAGTATTGGATGCGTGCTTTGTTTGATTTCCTATTACGAATGATGGCACATTCAACTCATTAACTGAGCATTTCCCTTGAGTTTATTAATTGTATGATTTTTGCCCTTTACGTTTTATCTAGTTTGGGTACTGATGGGAAAGATGCCCCCTCAAAGAATTGGGAAAGATGCCCCATGGGCAACTGTCCCGGTGGAAAGGGGGCGTTTTTACCCAGAGTAATACAACGCCATTTGTTAGAGTAAATAACTGTGTGTTGAACTTGGGGTTAGTCCAAACCTTACCCACGGGCAGCGCCACGAAATTGTTACTGGGGGCTACGGACCCTGGACTGGTGATGGCGAGGGGGGGACGTGAACTTTAAATTGACCGTCTTTGAAAAAGCTAATGCCCATGAAGCTCATGCACAAATTTACGTAGGTCAAAGCAGGTAGGTAATAGAGAAACAATAAAAACCTAGGTCGATTCCAAAACTTGACGGGAGACGTCCTCACAGATTGGCGAGTTAGGGGATCCGTCCTCCCGTTCCTGTCCTATGATTTCGACGCGCATGACCGTACGTGCTAAATAAGAGCACACTTCAATCTGTCGCTTTGTGACTAACCTTTCCAATCGAAGGCCTCGCACCTGAACACAGGCCACTAACGCAAGAAATCCCATAACAGCAAAATTTTGTGGTTGGTGGTTTCATTCCATAAAGCGAGTCCCAGCTCAATCATTAAAACTTTAAAACAATTATTTGGGAGCTCACCGAACCTGGCCTGATGACCCAACCGGAGATGACATCAAGGCGGGTTCAGATCAAACTGGTGTGGTGTAGGCACAAAACAATTAAATTAGATAGGGAAAAACCGTAAAACATATTCTAAAACAAAACTGGCCAAAATGGATCAATTTTGGCCGATTAGGAAGGGGCTATGGCTGAACTGTTTACCTTGGATTCACCTATGAATGAGCTAGACCTGAAGTATTCCACACGGTTAATCCTGCAAAGCTCCGTACTTGACCTCTCATGTCGTCCCTACATTTGCCATCCCGGTAGCCCAGTTGGTAGAGCTTTGGGCTCCGGCCCGCTGCTCAGGAACATGCAGTGACAGTGCAGTCCAGGCTTGGGATCGGTTCCCCTGAGACGCTCCGGTGCTCAATAGTTAACCCGACGGTCGGCTGGCAACTGACTGGTGGTGGTGAGAGGGTGATCTGAGCGGGGCGGCCGTCCCTGTGGTTTGTGGGACGTTTAACTTTGACTTTTAAATTAAATCTTCATTACAGGAATTGCTCGCTCTAATGGTAGGGCTAGGATCTCCGCGACAAGACCATTGATGACCTAAGTGAGACTCCGACTCCAAAAGCCGAACTTGCAATAACATGCATATGAAAAAGGCTCTGGAAGATACACCAGTTAAACGGGTTGCGAAATCAAATGTATATAAAAAGACGTGGACGAGGCAGGTAAAAGCTGTATAAAGGAAGAAAGACAGTGGGCATGATGATACCAGATACCTCATCTGCAGGGTGAGTTTTGTTCTCTCGTGCAAAGAATGGATCGAGTGTACTGCCTGGGAAGGCTGGGCCTGTGTGCCTTGACGAAAATGCTAAGGTTGCTGTGCGCCATAAATTATAGACTGGGAGCCTGTGATGGTTAGTGGGAGGAAGCTTCGAGTCACCACAAGCCATTTTTACTATCTGAAGCGAATGTTTTTGTACTTAACAACTTCTGGTCCATATTTCTTATAAAATAGGGACTTGAAACAAAGGGAAGACAGAAAAGACAAGGGAGGCAATTTAGGGGAGGTTCTCAGAAACCTCGGACCAGTTTACCTACTTCGTTTCGTACTTCGTTATTTGTGAGTGTGTGTGATTTTATATTACTTTTATGGTATGCTTTTATCCTTGGTTTTTATCGTTAGTTTTAGGTAACTTTGTTTTATCATTTGGCGTGGAAACATGACAAACCACCTAGGTACACGTTTTATCAATGTGCGTGGATGCTTCTTAATACATTCCGACTTCTGAATAATACTTAAATGATTACCAATGAAGCTAAGAACTACAAAAAAGCTACTTCATCAACGATATACCAAAATGAGGTAAGATGCCCAGGGGTGGAACATCTTACCAAGCCCCAGGGGCGTCTTACCCACCCGATGGGGTAAGACGCCCCTTTGCAAGCCTCTAGTAAAGTCATAATAGTTAGAAAATATGATAATTATCAGCAATTTCATCGACTCTATAAGGAAGATAAACGATCATGCTACGACTTGGCATCTAAAGCAGCGCTGTTGGTACCGCGGTTATTCTATAACCCGGATTTCCTAAACCCTGGGCATCTTACCCCACTCTCCCCTATATACGTACGTATGTATGTACATACGTATTTACGTATTTAGTTTGTTTTAATACATTTAATATCAAATTTGTCATTGTGTATCTTTTAGCTGTAATAGACTGTCCCAGTTTCTGAAGAATTCGCGCCCATCGGAACCCATCGCATTATCATCTGCCCATTGGTGGACTGTTCCATCGCTACGGGACAGGAGTGTCGCTAGTGGGATCCACGCGTCCAAGTAACCACTTCTTCTCGAAAATGTCTCGACTTTCCTCAATTTTGCACGAGAAGGTTCAGTACCTTAACACGCGCATTGACGGGGGCGGGTACCCGCCCCCCTCGGGTTTTTTCGGAGACAGTAGAAAAACGGCGGCGCGTAGCGCCGCCGTACTTGGTATACCTTTTCCCTCATCATTTTTACAACTTCTGTGAAAATTTTAAGGTTAGGTCATCTCAGGTCAGGTCACCAGTACAGGTCAAGTGACCCGACCTCAAAAAAAGTTTAAGATAGTATAAGTCGGAGCAGGGTGAACTTATCCGATTGAAACTCATATCACATAATGGCCCCACCGAGTTCTCTAAAATATGTTCCGGTATTCTTTATATCGATGACCTAAGGTCAGGTACGAGGCATGACCTCTCCATTGGAAATACATGGGAAAAAATAGTTTTTACGGAATAACTCAGTGACGGATGGTGATAGAGCATTTATTTCAGCTATATTAGACTCGCCTGGGCGTTGCGGTTCTAATGATATGCATTTTATATAATTTGACTCTGACCTGACCTCAGGTCAGGTCAAATCCTTGATTTGATCTAGCAAGGTCAAATTATAAATCATTCGATTCGGCTTGCTAAGAGGATTCATACAGTCAGGGGTCGAAAAAGTTGCCATTTTGCCATTCTAAATGGTGACAGATGGAGTTCCACCGGGTGACAAAAGTCACAAGTCGATTTACAAAAATGGCACCTCTAATTCTCATACACTGCAAAATCTGCAAAATCTCGGATTGGCTTATTGGCCCATTTTAACCGTCTTCGCCATAAGCTTTGTTCGACTAACTGTATTTGGTAAATGTGGTGAATTATTCGAGCCATATTCGATCCTAGGGGTCGAAAAAGTTCAGGCCCTCGCCTATCTCTCAGCATGGGCTGGTGACACGAATGGTGATAAAGTGCCATTGTCACCATTGCCCCCAGGCTATGTCACCAGCCGTATTCACTTCTCCCTCCGTGGTCGAACGCATCACTGCTATAATCAGCTGAGCGGCTCGGCCTTCACCGCACTGCGCCAGCCGCCGCATTAGGCGCTGTAAATATGTATTTATAGATTAGGCGCTGTAAAAATATAGAGAGCGGAAAGGCAGGGAAGAGGAAGGAAAATATCGGTTGCTATCTTTGTTCCGCATGTGGTGGCAAGGTGGCGAGAGTAAGTATAGGTGTTCATCAGTCAGTTTCGTACTTAGTATGATATAGAAATACTGCTTAAAGCTGATATAAGTGCTGCAGTGAAGGCAGACTTTTTGCCGCTGTGCTTACTGGTATGCCGAGTCGGGGATTCAAGTGGGGCACTTGTAACTGGGTACCTAGGTACCTATCTCTCTAAGCCCGTGCGTGGAAATCCTTGGGGGTCGGACCCCTCATTGGCGGAACCAGGAGAAACTTTTGGAGAAACGAAATCAATGTTTTGGAGGGGGCTCCATCAAGAAATCCCGAAAATATAGTATTTTAAAAGGGCCTAAATTTGGATCTTTCGGTAGGCAAAAGACACTATTTTAGGCTTCGGCAGGGGCAACAGCCCCTTTGGCCCCCTTGGATCAACCCTCGGACCCCTGAATTTGGGTCTCCCATAGACTTAATATAGGGCTTGTAGTGCTGTGCCAGCATCAACTCACAGAGACCTCCAGGCCTACCTCATGCAGTGCCTATTTGAAGCAAAAATATTTTTTGTTTCATCTTTGGAGTGTGTTGCGCATCAATATCTAGATTTAATAACTGCAAAACATCCTACTTCTAGTCTGCAAAAGTTGTTGATTGCCACAATGACAAGAATAAGAACTTGTAGTTTGAGTCGTTTAGGAGGTAGCTTTTGGGGGTGGCTATGACTAGTAGGGATGGGGGTCAAGACCAGTATGGGGCAATCTATGGGGGAAGAACAGTAGGTAAGCAGATTGTGTCAGGTTTCAACATCTTATTAGGGTGGTTGTTGGGCATAGTGAGCAGTTTTAGTACCTGCTTAGCTCATGCCTATATAATAAATCATGTGAAGCATTGATGTTCATATATGGATTCAGACCTACCATCTTCTGTCTGTGGGGCACCACTAGCACACTCTGGGTGGTGAGCGCCACCACAAACTCATGCAAGCATCACAAATATAAAATCATTTAAATGTGATAATAATGATTTTTGAGGTATTTCCATGGTAAAGTTATGTATATGGAAATATTTGTGCCATGAGTGTAAAATTTCAGCAGTCTTAAGAAGCCTGCCAAATTTTTCAGATTGGGGTCAGCAAAAGAAACTGCAGGGCACAAACATACTTGGGGGCAGAACTTGTAGTGCTGGGGCAAGCAGGGATGAACTACCCGATGCATATTTTAACATGGTGGATAGGTGAAGTATGTTGGTGGTTGTGGGCATTTGAGGACAGAATATGTGATTTTTGTGGCTTTACATTTGCAGGTAAACAGCAAATGTGTATTACTCCATATAGGAAAAGAAGGAAGGAGTGCCACTGCTTCAGTTTTAAAAAGCATTTGCCTCTTCAATGTCCCTTGGCTAGATAATGCTAGTGAATAAAAAATGATAGAAGTCTGGTTTGAAGAAGTGTTTTGGGAGATTAGGCAATGATTAGCATGATGTGCTTTTCTCTAGCAATGATGCAAAATGTTTCACAAATGTGAATGAAATATTGAATAAAATGTTTAAAGCCAACATAATGGTAACTGTTGCAATTTTTGCTGTGTTCAATGATCAACACCCTGCAAAATGTATCTTGATATTAGTATTTATATTATTTTAAGCATTTAAAAGAGAAAATTGATCTTGGCAAGCCAAGGGAAGGGACCTAAAAATGTTTGACAAATCAAAGAGCTGTCATAACAATATTTTATCTAGGCAAGCCATGTTCTTTCTGCCTGTGTCATACACAGACATGATTGCATGGAACTGTAGTGCATTCATCTGATCATAAGTTAAAACAGAGTCAGTGTAACTGGCTGATAAATGACCAAAAATATTTTCATTCAGCACGACTTTACAATCATGCAACAAATCCTCTTAATGTGGCTCCTGCCTTGTCTGTGAAACATTGTAGGTGTTATTAGTTTTGCTGAAGCAGCAGGTGTATAGGTTTGGAATGGGCCTTAGGCATTTGGGACTGTGGGAGAGGGGATTGGGGAAGTCACTAAAACATGCAAATTCATGCAAATTTTTATGACAGCTTTAAGAAAGTTGTCTAGATAGAAATATGAAGGGAATATTCATGATTGGATGGAAAGTAAGCTCACTCACATATCTGGCTCAATTGAGGTGTATTGTGCAGGATTCAACACTGTATACATGTTTCTGCATATTTTTTTGCACTCTTAAACTCTTGCACATTTTGGGAATGGTCAGGTACAATGTTATCCCTCAATATGCTATCGCACAATCTTTCACGTGTAGAACTATTATTTTAGCGAACAATTATGTTTGGCCTGGTGCCTATTGTGCTGGTCCTCTTTTGGCACTCTTTGTACACTGAGATGTTTTGGGACTTCTTGCTCTATTTTTTATGCCACTGCTATTTAAAAACTGACTTTAAAAGCTCTTAAAGTATGTAGTAAGTTTTGAGAAAGAGGATACAAAATACTGTCAATTCAGTTACATAATTGCTTTCCTCTGCGATGCCGACAACTAGAGAACATGGTTGCTTGGGGCCTGCTTTGGTTTGATACAGGTGGGACTGGTGCAATGGCGTAGCCTAGGGGGTCCGTGGACTCCTCTTGGGCTTTCTGTTCTCTGTAAAGCAGGAATATGGGTGTTGGTGCTCCCCCCCCCAGCTTGGTCTCGGGGACCCCGATAATCAGTCTTGGAGGGCCCCAGAGACTCGCTCTCGGGGACATCTGAGCATCTGTCTTTTGGGTTCCCGAACATTCTTGGGGCTCCGAGCATCCTTCTCGGGGCCCCTCGATCTTTGGCCCTCGGGAATTAGTCTCGGGAGCCCCTAAACATTGGTCTCGAACATTACTCCCGGAGGCCAGGGACATTGGTCTTGGGGGCCCCGAATATCGGTCTTGGGAGCTCCCGAATATCACCCTTAGGGGGCCCCGAGACCACTGCTCGGGACCAAGATCAGAGGGTCTCGGAAAAAAGTGCTCGGGTAGATGTGCATGTGTTGAGAATATGATGCTCACTGAGGTGGATTCCCTGCGATTGATAAAGGTATACATTTTAGGGGCATCGAACATCGGTCTTGGAGCCCCCGAGCATTGCTCTTGACTCGGAGACCGTGATCATCGGTCTCCTGGACACCTCCCACACTCAACATCATTCTCGGAGGCTCCCGAGCATCACTGGGTCCCTCTGAGCTTGGTCTTGGAATCCCTCGAGAATCCGTCTCGGGGTCCCCGAATATCGGTTCCGAGCATCGCTCTGGGGGGGGGGCGGAGGGGCGAGACCAGGTTTTGGGGGTCCCGGAGTGATTCTCGGGGCAGCGAGGCAGATGTTCGGGGCCCCCAAAGCGATGCTCGTGGAGTCCGAGACCGATGTTCGGGGGCCTCCGAGACTGATTCCCGGGGTCCCCGGAGGTCAAGTTTGGGGGCCCCGAGACCAATGCGTACGCTTTCAGGAACAAGGTCAGCTCAAAGCAAGTGAAGTGCTCGTTCAGTGAGCAAGGTCAGTTTGAGCATCGCGCTCAGAAGCCATCGTGAATTGGTCTCATGGACCCCTGAACACCGATCCCGAGCAATGCTTTCGTTGTGTCTCCCGAAACTGCTGCGCGAGAGCAAGCTGGGGGGGAATCTGAGAGATATTTATGAACATCAAGTGTGCGAATTTGTTTGTTTTATAATGTCGTGACTGTGTGACCCTTAAAATATCACAATCATATTATTGCGTGATAATATCTTTCTTCACGGCAAATATTCAGCGGTAACATTTAACTGCTACCCTCTCGCTGCGAGTTTCTTTATCTATAATTTTCTAAGAATAATCACTGAAGTGACATTGGAATATTTCGCTGCTCAACAGGCACAAGTGCGTGTGGTGAGTGGTGAGAGCCGCCAACTGCGAACTCTGAAGATGATTCTCCACCAGCAAGTCCTTCCTCATCTGATCCCGTCCGTCCGAGCGGTGAGCTTTTCTCCTTCCTTCCTACCATATGTTCGTAAGATATCCAGATATCACAATTCTTTTTAAATATTAATAAAGTGCGCCTTTTCCAATCCTTAAAAGGAAAAACCTGGGTAAAGTTCACTGTGCTTATTGGAAGAAATATTTACTCATGAACAGGTAGGTATGGAGGGAGGCATTAAGCTATAAAGGGTCCACTCTGACGGTTAGGCTCCAAGCCAAATCCTGGTCGCGCCACCTGCCTCCGCCATGAGGGATCCGTCGGAGTTGGCTGCGGGCATGCTGGGATCGTGCGAGCCACAGCGCGCAGCTCCCTATCGATGATGTCGACAGTGGTGCAGGGAGCCATGCTGCAGCTGCGAACTCTGTCACTTCGCGGTTGTAGCCATTAGCCACTGTCCGCAGCTTTAGCTTCCGCTTACCCTAGGATCTTCCGGTCAGCTGTGTAGCTGAGTTACCCCTGGCTTGACATTCGTGCATGAACGATAAAATGCAATTTATCCTATGTGTGGTCCTGATTGCCAGGGGCGTATCCAAAGGGGGAGCGATCGGCTCCACCCCCTGGGCTGACCTTAAGCACTGGAAAGAAACGCCTCCCGCCGCAGCCGCTGGGCCACCGCAGGGGGAGCCCTGCGGCTTTAGCTAGGCCCCGCAAGCTTCCAAATCAGGGGGAAATAAACTTTGCTTTGCCAACATCAGAAGCTACTGCCCAATTCCCCGCATATGCGGAAAAATTCCGGGAATTGATGACTGTTTCTCTATGTCCCACCGTGCCGCACAAGGGAGTTGGCAGTCATTGCCAGGACAAGGCTGCGGTTGGGCGTGAGAGCCAACCCTGCGCCCAGCGGATCCCGGGATTTGAACCCGAGACCCTTATCTCAGAAGGCAGGCGCGTTACCCCTGAGCTACACTGGTCTCTACACTGGGCCCTGAAAAGCTTCTGGGCCTCCTTTGGTTCACTCGGAACCTCTGAGTCTGCGACCGGGGTCCTCACAATTATCCCAGGCCCACTGCTGCCAAAGTCGGGCCCCTATTCTCAGCAGTTGCGGATAATTTCCCTGTTTTCCACTCGGGCTCCCTGTGGTAGAAGCCGGGCTCCCAGCGGTTGAGCTGGGGTTTCTGTGGCTATCCAGGCAGCCTGACATGCTCCGGGCGCCCTTTAGTCCAATTGGAACATCTAAGTCTGCGACCGGGCTCCTCCGAATTACCCCCAGCCCACTGCTGCCGAAGCCGGGCCCTATTCTCTGCAGATGCAGATAATTCCCCTGTTATCTACCCGGGCCCTCAGTGGGTCCAGCCGGGCCCTTTGCGGTTCACCCGGACCTCCTGTAACTATCCGACCCCTTGAAGTGCTTCTGGATCCCTGTGGTCCACTTAGGGATGAGGTGGCTTAGTGGATAGCACCCTTGTCTTCTAAGCCACCGGTCCCGGGTTCAAGTCCCGGCGGAGCCTCTGAATAAGTCGATCTGATCCCCAAAATCCCTTCCAACAGGGTGAGAGTTGGCGACGCCGTATGACCCTGGCAGTTGGTGCGTCGTTAAACCCCAACAATTATTATACCTGTGGTCCACTTGCGACCTATGTGTTTGCAACCAGGTCCCTCACGATAATCTCAGACATGTTGTGGCCGAAGCCAGTCCCCTACTTCTAACATTCATGCCCCCTCCCCCCCCATGGTCTACCTAGGCCTGACTACAGTCGGCCTCTGCCTTGCTTGCGGTTACCCCTTTGGCCCTCTGTGGCTGCAACCTCCGTCTTTTCGTGGGAGCCATAGGTAACTCTTTATTCAAACAGGCCACATCATATTCGATGCGATTTGAGATGGTTCTGATCACTGATCCTAGCGGACATTTGGTCAATCCCTGAATTTGTGGAGATCGGATGAAATGTTGAGCGGACCTCAGCGAATTTAGCGCCGGTGCATAGCTTTGTGACCCACCAGAGTTCTTGAAGTTGTCTGCCTCCCAAAACGGAGGTTAAGTTTTTGTGTTCTTCGAAATATATATACATACATACATATATACGTGTTTAATGAAAATATATTCCTTGCACTGTCCAGTCCCCAAAGCTATTCCTGACCCCCTGCCAAGGCCCCCTTTGGTAATTCCTGGATCCGTCCCTGCTGATTGCTCACATATACTTCCTTCGGCTTCAAAAGTTAGATAAATATATCAGAACTTTTAGCTCTGGCTTATATTGGGAGCATAATACACAAAAACAATGAAAAACGGTGTAATAACTCAAAGAAATAAGGGTTTTGGTAGCATTTTTTAATTTGGTGACACATTCGTGATGTGGAATTTCAAATGGTGACACGCCAGCAACTTTTTTGACCCCTGCATACAGTTCAAGTCATTTTGCTCTATCTTTACTTGTTCAGATGTAATATCCGAAAAAAACTGAATTTACATGTTATCCCTATGACGGGCATGTTTTGACCTCTCGTGACCTTAAATGTGACCTGACAAAAAAATGGTTCAAATGTTTTTGATGGAGAAGTGGATGGGCAGCCCAACGCCGTTTACCGTTTTTCGCTACCTACCGTGGTTCTCGAGATCTTAGGGGGAGGGGCGGGTACCCGCCCCCCCCGTCAATGCGAAGGTGGCTCAGACCCCCGTCAATGCGCGTGTTAAGGCATGCATGCAAGACTGCTCATACAATTTCGAAAGGATATTGACTGTACAAAACCATATATATTCAGTGAGTAGCAAATTTTACATACATCTCCTCCACTTTGGTGGGCTCTAATGCCCATACACACATAAAGGGAGCATACACCAAGTGTGCCGAACAAAATCTTGGTTTGTAAATATTTAGTCTTCTGGAACGTTTTCTTATAACACAAGTGCTTGGTTTCATTTTCTGCCTTCAGCTGCCCCCCGCCCTGCTGTGCTGGTCCACTGTGAGGCTCTCGGGAGCACGTCTGGGCGGCAGATGTGTGGACGGTATGGGTATGGAGCCGCCATTTCTTTAGTCCAAAACCTTGTCTGTTACTTTATATTTTTGGGTAGTGTTTCTACGAATCGTCGTTATTTGTTCATGGATTTATGTTTCCAATTGTTTATGTTATTCTCATGAATTTCGGTTTACGTGTTTGCTCTCTGTGAGCTTGCCTTTTTGGGTCTTGTAGCATGAGCTACGCACCATGTGGTGATGCTAGTCCTGCGTCGTCCACGCCTCATGACGGAGGCATGGACAGTGATCCGTGGACAGTGGGCGCGTGCGGATCGCGGGCTCACGTCGTCCCAGCATCTTAGTGCTGATCACTCCTGGGGATCTGGCATTGTGGCCAACTACATCGTTAGCCTCGGTGGCTAACTCTGCTGTGCTGATCTTCACTGACTTTTGCTATTAACCCCAAAATAGATCTCAAGCACTGAGTGAAGTTTTTCAATGGTCCTCCGGGTTTGAACTTTGGCATACATTTTGAGACTCTAAACTGGAACACCAAGGTTGGGGAGATTCCTGTTTCATTCAGCAACATGCGACCTCTACAAACCGTAGTAAATCGGTAAATAGGTACACAGACACACATACAGACATTTGTAGCTTTCACCAAACGTTATATCTTTCAGGATTCAATTCTCGGCCACGTGATGGGCATGTGCTTTCCCCTCCCCATCCCAGCTCTCTCCAGAGTCAGTGTGTCGCCCGAGGGCATGTTAGCACGTGACCTTTACGGCGTTATCGTGACCCCCATGCGACGCGACGTGGGGCCGCAGGCCGTGCTTAGAGAGCTGCACAGGCGGGTATGAAACGGTGTGCATTAAGCATGATGACGATGGATAAGCTGTTTTAGCCAGTTTCGACTAGCATTGGCGTTGAAAGATTTCACCAATCATCTTGACTTTACTGTTGGAGTTTAGGCATTACATATGTCTGTGGCTTCGATGTGTTGAAAACGACATTTATGACAGGATAAAAGCAGCCATAAAACCAAATTTTGGATCGTTTCATAGACGAATCCAGGCGGGGGTAAAGTGGGGACACTTTCCTTCCCCCTGGATTCGCACCCCTCTCCCCTGAAAGGTCGCTTCCCAAAGGATATATCAGCTCCTCGCAATAGGATTTGGCACCCACCTGATAGGTTTTGCCTCCCAAAAGTGGTGTCCCTTGGTCCGGATGGCGCCCCCACCCCCACCCCCCTGACCATACACCCACCTCCAGACCAGAAATCCAGGATCCGTCGATGGACCATTCGACGCTACTGTGCAGCATACAGTAAGACGATGTGCGGTGGATTACCTTGGCTGATGAAGATGTCGTAATAGCTGAGGAGGTTGGCGTGCTGCAGCACACGGTACAGCTGTAGCTCCGACTCGTTCGTGGGCTGCGTCGTCATCGTAACTGCAAAGGAGAGGGAGAACAGCCGTCCATCACACAGGCCGAGGTTCGGGCGACTAACACCGCACAGTGGTGACGGAGATTAACCGATCCGACATACAGAGGTCCATCGGACGTGATAGAAGGCTGTTTCTTCTATTAAGATGCTGAAAATGCTGCTGTTTTATTGTTGGATGACAAAAAATGCCTATTCATTTGTCGATTTTTTCCTTGAGGACTTCCACTACTTAGACTAATACTTACAAGAAAATGAGTATCAATCAAGTTTTCTCCGAAACTCTTCCTTGCTAGGAGAAATCATGAGAATATAAACCCCTGCTTTGCAGGGTCGGTATACTACGGAAAACTAGTGTAAAAGCGAATTGGTTCAGGAAGCAAGATCTCCGGTCGTCCAAATGTTGTTAATTTGTTCCATATCACTGTAGCTTAAGTTTCACAGCTTGTTTGCAGAATATTCCAACAGCTAAGATAGAAAAGAGCTTAACTCAACTCAACTCAACCAATATTATACTTGTAATGATCTGAATTAAAGGGTTTAAAAATAATGCTAACTGGGGTATCTCCTTATGAATCAGAAAAAAGTTTGTCAACTTATCATTTGTTTTGGTCATAACCAGCGAAGGGGAGGTGCTCTTTACTGAGCTCCCAGATCAATACGCTTCCTACCTTCCTCAGTACAGTCAATAAAAAGCACAAAAGTGAATTGATTTCATCACACCAGCTTTGAAAACCACCAGATGCGGGTGCAGAAAACAATCACGAGCGCGCTGATCCGTCTCAAATCAACAAATGAATTTCTACCAGCCGCTGCAGCGGTGCGTTTGAATTCAGCGAACTGGCCCCTCCCAGATATAGGCTGATTGTGTGTCAACGGCCAGAGGCTTGCCAGCGCGGCTGCTGGCCTGTCATCGGAACTCGGTCGGCGGCCGTGTGAGGTCCGCTCTGTCGCCGGATCAACGTCCGCCGCCGCGCCGGCAGCCACGCTTGCCGGCGCTGCAACTGCAGATCAATAACAGCACCGGCACGCACCCGCCGCAAAACGCGCGTCCGCTCCCAGCGCCCGCCACATTGCACGTGTCCGCTCCCAGCGCCTGACACATTGTACGTGTCCACTCCCAGCGCCCGCCACATTGCACGTGTCCGCTCCCAGCGCCCGCCACATTGCACGTGTCCGCTCCCAGCACCCGCCACATTGCACGTGTCCGCTCCCAGCGCCCGCCACATTGCACGTGTCCGCTCCCAGCGCCCGCCACATTGCACGTGTCCGCTCCCAGCGCCCGCCACATTGCACGTGTCCGCTCCCAGCACCCGCCACATTGCACGTGTCCGCTCCCAGCGCCCGCCACATTGCACGTGTCCGCTCCCAGCGCCCGCCACATTGCACGTGTCCGCTCCCAGCGCCCGCCACATTGCACGTGTCCGCTCCCAGCGCCCGCCACATTGCACGTGTCCGCTCCCAGCGCCCGTCACATTGCACGTGTCCATTCCAAGCACCCGCCACATTGCACGTGTCCGTTCCAAGCGCCTGACACATTTCACGTGTCCGTTCCCAGCGCCCGAGATTGAACTCAAGCCTGCTAACGGCGCCCAACATAAAGTGCGTATCCGCTCCCTTCGCCCGTCAAATGCACTGTTATGGTTAAAATATAAAAATGTACAGCCCAATAAAAACGAAGGACTTTCTCCACTAGGTAAAAAGTTTGTGTCGGGCAGCTTTCAGCTTGATTTGAAACCTTCGACAGCAAAAATCTGTCTAGGAGTGGTGAAGAGAGAAGGACATAAAAAATGCATTTTAAGATATAAATCACGAGCTTTTTAAACAACTCTTCTGTGTTTTACAGCAAGTAAGCCTTTAACACGCGCATTGACGGGGGTCTGAGCCACCTTCGCTTTGACGGGAGCGGGACGGGTACCCGCCCCCCTAAGATCTCGAAAACCACGCTAGGTAGCGCAAAACAGTAAACGGCGTTAGGCAGCCCATCCACTTCTCCACCGAAAATATCCCAACCATTTTTTGTCAGGTCACATTTAACCCTATTTCCGTCAGGCTCCGGCCACCCTATTTCCGGCAGGGGGCAATATCGGCCCCTAAGATCTCGTAATCTAACCGGCCGATTTTGAAAATTCAAAGTGCCATAGATTCCTCTGCTGCTAAACTTTATTTTGAAAAAAGAAAATTTCAAAATTTTCATTTTTTAGGAGAAGGTCGTGCAAAATATACAATTTTTGTGTATTTTTAGATTTTCCATAACCCTTGTCTCTGTTGTACGATTTTCACAAAACTAGTTCAGATTTACAAATAATTGACCCAAAATTTTCATATACGCGAGTTACGCAAAAATTAGAAATTCAATGGCAGTTCCAGGACCAGGACTATGAGGGAAATATATACAACCTAAAAATTTTTGTTACGCGGATTAGAAGCCGTCATATACTGTGGCATCTTTGACACATAAATAAATGAGAAAAAAGTGAAAAACTCATCAGGGGCGGATGCAGTAAGGTAAAACAGTGGGGTAAAATGCATACCAACAATATGCGAATGGTATGCAAGAGTATATTAGTCCCTTGACTAGTTGAAATTTAATTTCTGATAATTTTTACCCTCCCATGGCAGCTCTGGGAAAGGGGGTGACATAGGCGGATCAAGGACTCGTCGTGGGGGGTGGGGGTGATTGGAAACACATTTTCAATATACAACGATATTGAGTCGCGGCGGTGATACTGGCTGGGAATATACATTTTGAAAATGTGTAGTGACTGGACACGCCTCTGGTAATCTAGAATTGGGTTATAACTATTTTGAATTTTCATATACCCAATTGTATTCGCCCTGGCACGGCTGTAAGCAGTCTTCTCACTTACTAACGTTTAGTCCTTCTTGATTACATTCCCCCATTTTGAACTGCTGTAACCGCCCTGATGAATACAAATAGTGACAATTGTGAATGCACTATCATCTCACATAAAAAATGATATAATAAAACCATATACTGGTATCAGGATCAGCAGAGACGGCTTTCTTTTACAAAAACCCATCGCATACGATAATACTTGGTTTGTGGATAGAACCTCCCCAAAAACCCAGCCATAGCTCCGCCCCTGGTAAATATATAATCTTGAAAATTTCAGAAAACCTGCCTGTACTAGTTTTAGGAAAAGTCAGGAAGTTTCAAAGTTCTATCGCAAGCCGTTTCGGAGATATTCTCGAAAAACCTGAAGGGGGCAATATTAGCCCCCTGCCGGAAATAGGGTTAAGGTCACTAGAGGTCAAAACATGCCGTAATAGGGATAATATGTAAAGGAAGGTTCTCGGTCATTACATCTGAACAAGTAAAGATAGAGCAAAACTATTTAAAGTATATGAATCCTCGCAGCAAGCCGAATCGAATGATATATAATATGACCTAGGTCAAATCAAAGATTTGGCCTGACCTGAGGTCAGGTTAAGGTCAAATGATATAAAACTAATATCATTAAAACCGCAAAGACGAGGAAAATTTAATCCACTCAATATAAACGCTCTGTCGACATATTTTACTAAGTTTTTTTCAATTCAAACTATTTCCCATGTATTTCCAATGGAGAGGTCATGGCTCGTACCTGACCTTAGGTCATAGATATCAGAAATACCAGAACATATTCTAGAGAACTCGGTGGGCCCATTATGTGATATGAGTTTCAATCGGATAAGTTCACCCTGTTGCGACTTATGTCATCTTAAACTTTTTTGAGGTCAGGTCACTTGACCTGTGCTGGTGACCTGACCTGAGATAACCTGAACTTAAATTTTTACAAAACTTGTAAAAATGATGAGAGAAAAGGTATGCCAAGTACGGTGGCGCTAGGCGCCGCCGTTTTTTCCGTAAAACCCGAGGGGGGGCGGGTACCCACCCCCGTCAATGCGCGTGTTAATAAAACCGACAGAGAAGTTGATTTAGTCAATATTGATATAAAATGTTATGAAAGAAGGAGAAGAATGAGTGGCATATGACAGACACATCATATTAATATACAATAGAAATTCTCATAAAAAGTTATCGGGAATATTCTAAGGGGTTAGAGAAGAAGAGCAAGAAAACAATGAATACATACACACACATGCATGCAAGCACACACAACCGAACTGGCGGATGCAGGGGAGGGGGCAGACCGGGAAATTTCCCCCAAACTTCCAATTTCTGCCCATATTCTTAAAAGGACATATTTTTTCACGATATTGGGCCCCGTCCCCCCACCCCACCCATCCCAACCGTAGGTCTGGGTCCGACCCAGCACGGCCGTGACAATGACTAGGTTGGGCGGCCGTAACTGCAGGGCAGGGCCGCATGGCGCTTTCTGTAGAATGAAGATTAAATAAATGCTGAAAGTACCATAGGCGGATCAAGGGGGCAAGAGGCACTCTCCTCTACCTCACCTGATTGGTTCTCGGTGCTGCCGCCCCCATAAAATTTATTTTCTACCCCTCTACCTCCACTCCCATTCGCTCCCAGTATGCGAGTACCGGTGACCCCACGATAGACCGCCGTCAAAAAGTAACGCCCGTCTGATGCGGATAATGCTCCCCCGATACACTGCAGGGTAAGAGAAAAGGTTCTGGAAAACACAGTCCAGAACAAAGAGAAAAAAGGATATTTCAGGAGGTGCATGATAAGTGAATGAGATGAAGCCATGTGTCGGGGAGTCTGTTACTGGAGCTCAGGTTAATCCGAGCGTCGTTGGGAGATGTTATAGCCGCATTTGGGCTGAAGAAGGATGCGTGAACGCTGACTCCAGTAGCGGAGCATGCATCCGACGGGGCTCTTGGGCCAGTAACCTTTTGTTATCATTTTCATTGATTTTATACACCACTGATCATGTCATTCCAGCCCAAAGACCACTTGTCGAGTGTTTTCCTGGCTGTTGTACAGTCTCACATGTCGATTCCACATATATCACCCACGAAGTATTTTTGGTGCCTACGTTTGTGATCTTAATGGCTAAAGAAAAACCGGAAGCAAATAGCTCAGTTTGTCACAAAGAAAACGCTATCACGTATAGAATCTTTCCAACAAAGTATATATGGGGCATCCAAAAATGCTGTATGATTTTTTATTGCGCCCTGGGATCCTTTAAGAAAAATGATGCGATCAACTTAAAGAACAAATCAATGGGGGTTCCTTGATCAATCTGTTTGCTAATATAACAGAGGTTAGTGCTATTAAGACTAATAACTTAGTGAATTCTTGCTTAATCGTATTTTTTTAGTTGGCAGATCATCAACATAGCGATGCGCAGGTCAAAAGTCCCAGCCATCTTCAACAGTGTCTGAAAAAGCTCCCCCGTGCGCTAAAAAGATATCCTTTGATCGACAAAGAAGCACGTGCTTCATCGCTGATGTGGTCGACAGTGTGGTATCGATTTGAAGGTATGTTCCGCCACGTGAGGCTGGCGAGAGCAGGGGCGATGGCAAAAGCTCTCTCTATTTTAGACATTCGTGGACATTTTGCGGATATTTCAAAACTATTTCTCGAAAGATATGTTTTGCTGAGTTCGGTACTCGTTTGGCGCCGAATTTCTTTCGCATTCGTTCCGATTTTAGGCAATCTGAAAAAGAAAACAATTGCTTCAATGCTATGCTTCATGAAAACGATGCGGAATACATATTGTTCATCGGAAAGCTTGGATATAATTACATCCCACCCACGGCTTTCTGCCTGGAACCGCCCTTGCCCCTCCTTCACGCTCTGTTGGCACCCGATCCGGCCGAGTCATCCGAACGCGGGAGCTGTGCAGGGTACAGTCGCACTTGCACTGCATTGGCCCTGTAACACTGGCGGCGGAACTGGGGGGCACCGGGGCACGGTACCCCGCCCCCTTAAATCAGAAATTTGAATACTAACCCTATGGCACTGACTGGAAAGAAATTGGTTGAAAAATCCATTGTGCCCCCCTTAAATTCGGACGTTCCGCCGTCACTGCCCTGCAATCAAGAAGGATTTTAAGAAGCTGATCCGAACTAAAGTAAGTGGTAAGCGCAGTGAAAATATGAATATCTCACAGAACCACCGGCAATATCATTGTGTCGGTGGCATATTCTGATCTGAGTAGATTCCAAACTCTCACGTTCGTTACGATGGGATTTATATGCTTAAAGCACGCCAAAACGGTCTCGAAAAGTGATGTTTCAAAGGAGATACAAGGTACGGGCTAAATATATCTAAGTGGCATGGATTAAAACTTTTAAGAAATCGCATGGAATATTTGATAATTATTTTTCATGTCATCATATCAGCTCTTGGGACACGTTGAGATGCATCGCCTCATCCTAGTGTATAACACCAGCTCTTACATGTGCATCGAAGTATCTGATATGAGTATCAGCGCATCTCTTGATTTCTGTTGCAGGCAGTGGTGTTTTTAGGATTTTAGCAGAGGTGGTCAGAAAGTTTTGTGTATTCCAAAGGACACCCCTCCGACGCAATATTTTGCCTTCTAATAGGAGGATTTTTTCCCAAATCTTAACGGAAAGAATCCAACAAAATCCGGCCAAAGGAGCACCGCAGTCTGCAGACGGGCGGCCAAATCGTCAGACATAGATCTGCGTCTGGCAGCAGATGGTAGCAAACCACGAACAAACGCCGGAGACACGGCGGCTCTCCCAGCGTCATCTCCAAAAGTCAATTGTAAGGTGCCTTTACCGCACAATTGTCGCAACTTAAGGGTGTTCAGGACGCCCGACGTGCACAAGGTGGAGATACATGAGAGGGGTGGATCCATCCATCCTTATTCAAACCTTAGACTTGAAGTTTTGAAATCATTTATTCTATAGGTATCTGAGTTTCTTAAAGTGTGCTAGTAACAAAACTTACCTATGTATGTACAAACGAATCGTTGATTTAGTTGTCTTTATTGTTCAGAATTCAGAAGAAAACCAACTCTAGACCGCGTGCGCCAGCAGAACATGTTGAAATCTCGCGCGAGGATCTCGGCCTGAGTGGTTCGGACCCGTTGCTTGATGTGATGAGCAGAGAGAGCTGCCTCCCTGTGCTCCAGCCAAGCCTCTGCGTCGGCGCACCAGGAGAGGCTTTTCCACAGTGCGTCAGCCACCGTTCCCCCGAGCCCACGCGCGCTGCGCAGCCTGCAGATCCGTGTTTTAGGGGACATCGATTGGTGTTTTTGTGCTCTTGCCGACGCACACAAATTAAACGTCGTCGGCGCAGCGGTGGAGGCTCGGTTCGTCGCTTCCGACGACAGACTAGTTCAGGCTATTCACACAAGAGGGCTCACCAGTCGCGCCTTTGTAAAGCGGTTGGTACCGTCAGTCACCGGCCAGTGCCCCTTGTGCGTTATTGTCACATTGAATAGCATGGCATCGCCTCTGGATAATGTAGACATTGGTAGGTGTTTATCCTACACATCCTGTGCTTAGAGATAATACTCGATTATTTCTAAGATTCCAGACTTCCTTTCAGTTTGTAGAAAATTCCTTACGTGATAAAAATTGGTCTCCGTTCGGTAAAACAATACTTTTGCAGAGCTCTGTACCCTTTTTTACCCGTGCAACACCACTAAAATGACTTCATTAGGTAGTATTAATAAATGGATAAGACCCCTCTCTTTACTCCATTTGTTCTTGTTAGGATTATCGTACTCTTCTAGTGTTTCAAGGAACTTAACAGCCGCTTTGACAGGCCGAGCAGCATTTAACATTCCAACGTCGAGGAATGCCACGCTGAAGGACTAACAAACACGCCAAAACCAAATGGAATCAAGTGAAGCATTAAATTAATTTTAGCCGGATGCAAACCCAAAATTTCATGGAATATTAATGCATTTATTCACGAAATTTACACACGGGGATGTGTGAAAATGTTTAAGAAACCCAGAGTTTGACAAAACAGGTACCACGCGCGGCCGAAACTTGGCGGTACCAAGGAGCCCGGTCCTCCGGTGCAACCAACCCGCCGGGGGCGGAGGGAGCGTCAGTGGGACGGAGGGGGTTTAGTCAGAGCACCTGTGGTTTTACACTTTATCAAGGGACGATTCCGTACACGATGTTATGTACAGTCAGAAGTTGTCGACGGCCAAGCAAGCTCTTCAAATAACGGTGAAAACCAAACGAACGAGGGACAGATAAGTGCGCCACCTGAGACGACGTCAGACCCGGACGATGAAAAGAGGACGGGAAGCGCCGACGGTACCAGAGACAAAAACGACCAAACGGATACATCATTTAAAGATGTCGAGCCACCAAATCAAACAAAACCAACAAAAGGGGGCCACAAAAAAAGCCAAGGGCGCTTGACCGGAGTATTCCAGCGGGGAAAGCCTCAGAGAACAACGAACGAACCCACAGCGCATCACCGAACCGCCCACTGTAAGCCGGTGAGATCCGGAGGAGGCGACGCCGGAAATCTTCCAGCACATCAAAGAAACCGAAGGCCAACACATACCCGCTGTCACATTGGAGAAGTGAGCTCAATGCTTCATCGGTTTCTAGTGTGTCCGGCTACGTCACTTTACCCATAAATAAGCTATACTGGTCAGCCGCTGAAGATGTAGGCCAATACATGCACAAGGCGACGTCATCCAGACAGCCACAAGCTCCAACAGGGGCTCAAAGTCGGCCTTCATAATAAGCGAACGAAACATCAAGAAGTCGGCACCACCAAAAGGCTGGCAGGACGAGAGATTGTCCGGTACTATGGATGCCACTCCCCAATCGGCCCATTCGGGCAAACCCAACGGTTTGGCTACAAACCGGGCGCTTGCGCGAAGATGACAACGCACAAGCTCGACCTATTCGGCAGGGAGCAGCGTCCACATCTACAGAATATGCCGCGGGGACAAGGGTAGTGCGGAAAGGTCAGCGTGGCCACAGCGCCAGCTTCACCAACCTACTCGGCTACCGACACATCGCGAGCATTACTGTCAGAGCGAAAAACCGTGGTGTCCGGCCACCGGAACAGTGCGAAAAACCGGAGAAAGTCCAGAAGCCAGCGAATGCCTTCAAAAGAAGAGCTCACACGCAGGTGACAACCAGAACAGGTGTGGCAGTTAAAGAAAAACAAAGTGATGAGCGTCAGACAAATTTTGACGGCACGACCCTTGTCAACGCCGAACGTTATGATAGGGCACTGAAAAAGACGTCAACGTCCCATAGCCGCGTGAATCCACGCCTCCGGGTGTTTCGCACCCATCACCTCACACCAGAGTCCCCACAAGATGGCCAAACATCAAACATGTGTTTCGCGCAAGCGTCATCACTGGCAGAGTGAATCACGAATATGTAAACGTAACTATTTGTTGGTTCAGGAACAGTGGCATGCAATTTAGCAAGAATCATGGCGGTGCCGGAGCATTCCCATATACCAGAGCTGCGAGGGCCACTAAAGCGTTTGAATTCGAATGCCAATCACAACACTGCCCTCCGCCGCTTCGCGGGCCGGCGCGCCGGCACCATAGGCGAGTTGCCGGCCACCCGGAAAGGACCAGCGGTACCATTTGGGACATGGCTATATCTCCAAAACGCAAACGCAGGCACAGGGCGTTTCACACCTGATACTCATTGATAAAAAGATGTGACAACAGTTTCACAAAAATTTACAAGCGAATAATATGCGTGGTACTTAATGGGTTAATTTCCCCCTCGTTTACTAAAAATAAACTATTTAGTAGCGATCAGGGAAACACGGGGATGAGAAACGGAGAAAACGTGCAAATATGCAATAAGCTGATTGATCGCAGTAGTGGAACGCCGTCAATCCCGAGTCAAAGATATTACGAACCCGCAGCCCAGCAGCATATGGAAGCTGAAGTACTTGGCCCGTGACCTGCCATTGCCGGTAATGACAGAAACAGGTGCTTTCGCTACCCATCACCACCAGAAAAAGAAAACGGTGCAAAAATTACAGCAACTGGCTTACTTGTTATTAACCACTGCTCTCAGGTGACATCACACAATAACTTATTTCGATTTGCTTCAAAATCATGTCAAGCTCGTGGTACTGCCAGTGATGTGAAATCACCATTGCGTCGTACGTGCTTACGGAATGCTGCCACTTCTAAAGTAGCTATATTTGGTGTTGAGACGGGATTAATTCGTCTGACTTTACAACGGTAGTGTAAACTGCGCTCCCAGCTTTGTCTGGTTAGATGGTGTAGAGGGTGGAACTCGAGAAATTTATAGAACTCGACAGTAATACCTATACATCCCTTTTCTGCTCACTCCAAGCACCTTTCATCCACCACGCTCTTCCAGATGCGAACACTAATCCCTTCCTTTCGTTCAATGGTCGTTACAGGCACATGATTGCTCACTTATGCAGAGAGTGCCGGTTAAGTGGGCAATTGATGAGTCTCATCATGATCTCCACCTGGCTAGACCCGACTTCGAAGTTGCATGATCACCAGTCATTGTAATTTAACTCGCTTTAATGTGTACTTTCTGGTCTATACGTAATCATACGAGTAATAAATACACTTTGTCACCCGCCATGAGAGCGAAGAAAGGCGAAACACGATGCTTTAATTTTGTTCGACAGAGAGCGTTAATTTTAGTACTCGGAGCAGCGGAGACAACCGTAAAAAATAGACGGGCATATAACCCTTAAGTAGGGGTGTACATTTGTCTCTGTTGTTTCAGCTCCTACTAATTTGATCACCGACTGACAACGGCCATAAACGTGTACGCTAATGAGTAACAACAAGGCGCAGCCGGCGTGATAGTGGAAATGTCTCATCAAAAGTGTCGCAGGATTAGTACAAGTATACTATCCACTGGGCGACAGTGGCGGATCCAGCCGACTGTCTGAGGGGGACCAACCCTTATGTCGGCGAGTAATAAAGCAAAAAAAGCGGTGCAGGCGCCGGCCGGCTGGATTAAATTGCTGCAGGGAATCAAGTTTTAGCCTTAAAAGAGGTAACTTTCGAATGCAAAAAACATTGATTAAAAATGATTTTTACTGACCGACATTTTTACTCCCCAACTGACCTATTATGAAAAAGTTTACTTTCGGGTGGGGGCCATAAGAGAATTTGTCCCCTTCTGTTTTACTTTAGGGGAGCCATGGTCGGATTATCCTCCCCCTCCCCCTGGATCCTGCCCCTACTGGGCTGCATTAATAGCTTTAAAATTATAACTTGTTTGAAACCCGCAGAAAAACTCATTGGTTCATTGGTCTATCTCCCCAATCCTGGATGCACAATATAACAAATACACGGTGATCATATATTTGGCCACAGCTCTCCCTCAGAATCCTTATGAAAGCGATTGATCAGAGAAATTATTGATAATGGTATCGGCCGAGGTCTCTAAAAGAGTTCCTCACAAATCCTGTAGTACAAATTCCTTAAAGACTGAAGTAGCCATAGTAAGAATTATTGTTCCCATTCACTTTGAATTCTTATCCTTATTGACTTGTTCAGTCTTTGGTTTTTCTATATTGTGCATACAGCATATGAGGAGATAGGCCAGCAAACAACATTTCTAGGTGTGTACAATCATGCAGCTCGATTCAGCACTCAGAAATCTACCTTTCTTAACCCGATGCACTAATTTTCTTGGTAGGATAATGTAGTACGTAAATCTTGGTACGTAAATGGGGCTAAAGAGTCATTTTCTTTACCTGTCTGAAAAATAAGCACTGCAGCTATGTTCCACGGTATAGCCAAGTGAGCACTGGCTTCCACGAATAAAAAAACAGCACCGTTTGCCATGTTTCCTTCCAATTGAAACAGTAATTCCCAAACAAAGAGGGAGATACATTTGATGGATTCAGTGTAGGTGTCTAAGTCACCACTGTCCGTCGGCGGATGGGTGTGAATTACTATATTCGCTAACAATTGCTATCACCCTCAAGAGCAACTGTTCAGATCATGCGTCACGAACTACTAAACTAGTTAATATAATTTTGATAGGCTAAAACTGAACGGTAATAGTATTGGTTGCCGTTTTAGTCTTATGAATGCGTTATGTGATACTTCCTCAGTTGAATTTTCACGCTGAGGAAACAACACGGAACACATTCGTGAGAATAGCACGGAAATCGAAGCTATAATCTTTCATGTTTTTGACCTCCAAACTGTTATAACGGGCTTTGAACTTCAGATTACACTCATTAAAATAATATGCCAGGTTTGTAAGCCGGGGCCGATACGTAGGTGGAGGTCTTGGGGTATGGTATAAGGAATTTTACGGAGTCTCCCATACTGAAAAAGTAGCTAATTTGACTTGAATTTCACTGCATTCGGTCTGTTAAAGTGGGTCACAATATAGGAGCACATTTGGAGTCATGCAGCAAACTCAGCTTGACCTCAGGTCAGATCCGACTGATGGTCATAATTTTGTTATTTTGGATGTATTCAGACAGAAAATAAAATCTGGGGGCGCCCTTGATGGTTTCCCCGATTAAGATAAGTAAAACAGCAAAGAAGCGTGGTTTGTTTTCTCGGGCGGTGCTGTGTTTTAACAGTCATGTTACGCGACATCCGTAAGCCGACCCTTTCAATTCAACATCAGCAGCTTTTAAATCCAGCGTCAAGAAACATATACGAAGCCATTCACTTTAAATGTTTAAAGAGCGGTAGATTTATGTTTCCGTGAGGTGAAGGGCAGTGTTTTCCTGTTCATTTTAAATTTTTCACCTGTACACTTTTACAATCTTATTATCTCAACGTGTCTCATGTTCATTCATCTGATGTTGACTTCGACTTCAGCTATAATTGGGTGCATACCTGTTGCTGATTATGCTCAATAAACAAATAAATAAACAACAAACAAAGCTGCGCCGTGGAAAGGGAGTTGCGAGTAATGATTTAGTCCGTTTGCTTTAGCTTAAAATTTTGGGTATAAAATAGGGTCATATGCGTCGAACTCTCTTTGAAGGTTTCCACACTTCCTTGTTCAGAACCGCCGGGCCTAACCGGGTCGCTCGGCATATCCCACCCCCCCCGTTTGCTTTAGCTTGTAAAATCTTTGCAATGCCTAGAATAGGTATATCAGGCTTTGTTCCAAACACGGGTAAAAACAGCAATTACATTGAAAAACAGGCGTAGCCAGGATTCAGCCAAGGGAGTCCACCGACCGTTGGGAGGATGGGGACTAGAGAGAGAATAGCGTATGAATAGCGCACACATAGACTGATCCAGGTTTGCCGATCGGAGTGGGCACATGGGTGAGAAGATCCCCATCCGGACCAGGGAGTCGCCACTTTTGGACGGTAAATCCTATCAGGTGGGTACCAAATCCTAGCATAGTGTACCACTATCCTATACTATCAGCGATGCTCGCATCCTGGAGGGGGAGAAAGAAGCATTTCAGGGGAGTCTCGTGACTATTTCAGGGGGCGACGAAGGCCCATGGGGAGAAGTACCCTGCTTGCCCCCTGCATCCGCCTATGAGCTCACATTATCCATACGAGCAGATCCAGCGTCTGGAAGGCGCACCAAGCCACACAGACCCTCTCGCCAAGCTCCATCGTATGTAGTTTTATACAGGCCTTGATTCTGAGGTGAAAAATTTGTGCATACAATTTTGTTTACCGGTGGAAATATGTTTCTTTTTAGTGTTGATAAGTTGGCTATTGATCGTTTGCTCTAATCAACATGTTCTCTTTTGAATCGGTAATTTTTCGGCAGATAGTCTAAACGGATGGCTTTTGGACTCGGTATACCTTACGTTCTTACGATGTGCCCAGACATTCTTTGATGTAGTGGTTATTCAGACGACTGCTTGATGACGGACACTTTCGGTAGACTTTCAGAGAACTGACGAAATTTTATTACAACTTTGTTGCTATGAATGAAGATTTCGTTACCCTGCGTATGTATTTTCGTGATGCTCGGGACGAATTTTCCGGGAAACAAGTTGTCGATACTTTGGAAGAAGACTTCCTCTGATATTGTTACCACTTCCGAGAGGCATGCAGTCGCAGTTGCTAACATTCCCGACAGCAGAGCTGAGTGAGGCCGGTTTTTCACCACGATGGACATCAAAACAAGACCACGGAATCGTCTGTACTTAGAAACACAGCTTAAGTTGAGACAATCCGACAACAAAGGGCAGAATTGAGAGTTGGTGCGGGAAAAGGAAAAAACTTGTGCTCTCGCTAGGTAGAAATTGCAGGTAAAATTAACACGCTGGAAGATGGCTGACGTATTGTTAAATAAATCGATACAAAAATTGAAGAAATGGGGTCAAGGCACCGCTCGATTTCGGAAAAGAGATGATTGTACCGGGAGGGCTGGGAGCTAATATTGTGGCGCAAACCGAAAACAGTTGGTTTCATCTTTTGTTCGTCCTTCAATTCCCTGTATGCAGAGGAGTAAGCACTATCTGAGTGGAGTAGCCTCGTGTTCGCGGTTCTTCTTTTCGTTCCTTCAGTGCGTGGCGTGTCTCCGTACATCGCTTGGACCCAGAGAGTGGGGTTAAATGGCGCGCAGCACCGCTCTAAAAAGGCTGTGTTCCCCAAATGACAAGTTCTGGAATGAGGAGAAAATGAAACAATATATTTTTCTGCTTCTGTGTTCCGCAAACTCATAATTTCATTCTTCCATTTCCTATTATATTTGGGGCACTCCCAACAGGCACAGTTACCTGATTACAGGAAGCATCAGTGTGGGGCGTGAGGACCTTCTCCAGAGTAGACGCCGAATACGGTTTCCCGCCGCGCCGTGGGGATTGGACCTGCCCGCGTTAGTCCATGCCATCCCAATCTAGAAACTGGCAATGAAGTCATTAAGTCACCCGGTCCCCTATATTAGTTCATGCACTATCACGCAAATGCTACGTTCCCGTTACACGCAAAGTGGAAATGATTCTAGCGTCAACTCGTGGTCGAGGGCAGTCCTGAGGAGCCCAGCCTCCCCCTTCCCCTGTGAGATATTAAAAACCAAGTGAATTAGGGGAACACAGATTTAGGTTTCGAGGAGCTATAGGCATCTACATTATAGCCGACTTTCATTGACCTAGGTCAATATTTACAAGGTCGAGAGGGGTTATCCAGGTCAGATCTGGGCCATTCTGAGGATCCATTTGGGAAATGCTTTGATTCTGAGGAAAATGCAACGTATACACTGAAAGTGGGTTGATGTAATAAAGGGAAGGTTCTATACACTGAAAGCGGACTAAGGTCTTACAGGTATGGTTCTGTAAAAAATTTCTGAAATTTCAGGGCCAAGGTCATTCAAGGTCAATGACCTATGGCGTCACAGTATGATTAATTCCCCATATCGTACGCTGTAATCAACGCCATAACAACCGTTGGGCGGAAAATGATGGCTTTTCCTTTATCCATGGCCTTTGAGCTTAACCTGTGACCTTGATCTTAACATTGAGCAGCCTTGATTATGACGTCATAACATAATATAATGCATACTGGGTGACATTATCTGACCGGAAGCATCGGAGTCAATGACTTTGAAAATGCTGCTATGACCCTAACCTGTGACATTTGAAGTTCTCCCCCACCTTAATTTGTGGTGAATGTAATATATAATCCCTAATATGTGACGTTATGACGTCACCGCTCGTTCTATAATACAGAAGAACAGATGCGAACCCCGTGGTTGTGGCAACCCGAAAATATAGGTCCGGCTATGAAGCCTATGTCAAAAAGTTATGGACCAATTTTCAAAATTCGTCAAAAAATTAACATGCTCATTGATTCTCTCAATTTAGCCGCGTCTAATTTCTTTTGCTGTGAACAGTTCTCTGGCCAAATTTTAAAAATAGGTGTGAGGCTTTTTAGGATCACCTCCTTCGCACGTGTTAAGGTATGCAGGCACGTCGTGCTTTGGTCGTACAGCCAGTGTATGAATTTTTGAATTGAATTTTGCGAAAAATTAAATGCATTGACAATTTACGTTGAACAACGCAATTGAATGTTTGACTTCTTGCAAATAATTTCAAGTGAAATAGTACTGAAATGTCATAATAATGGGAAATTCTAGCACGAATCTAGATCATGCCAAACACCAGTATTCTGACTAAAAATATCGCACAGGATGTGTAGGTATGCCATTATCACACAAGTGACAAGAATAACACCGTTCCTGCACCTGCGTGGGTAGCACTGGGGGAAGGGGGGATGGGGGAAGGCAGGCTCACCTTGAAGCTCAGCGTGCTCGGCGTTGGCGGTACCCTCGTCTCCTCGCGACCCGGCGGCTGACCGCGGCTCGCGGAGCAGGCTCATCACACAGGTGGGCATGCCGCCGCCACCACGGCCTCAGCCATCGGGCGCCAACGTGCCACCAGCAGCCAGGGGCACTGCACAAACGCGCGGACACGCCGACAACACTGTGGCAGACGACAGACGACGGCAGCCGCACGTCCTGCCCGCCCGACGCGCCGACTGGCATTGTGTGTCGGTGCGGCGGCAGCGGCCGCTGCTGCCGTGCCGCGCCGCCCAGCCAGCCGGCACCCTCCTACAGAAAAACGCCTCCGCACGCACAAAAACACCAACAGCCGTGCAGACGAGGCACATGCAAAAACTGCGCAGACGCCGTTCTTTGGCTACCAATGTGCACTGCGGCAAAAAACTCCACTTTGTGAGGTGCGTAAAAAGCGGTAGAGGGGCGCCGGGCGGCGATCCCAGCGCTCGGTCCGGTCTGGCCGAACTGGCGGCCACCGGCAGTAACGACCGCCAGGCCGACAAAGGCCGGCCGAACTGAGTAATGGCCCAGACTTTTTGGGATTCCAAAAGGTGACCCGCGACAGGGATGCAAAATACCCAATTAGAAACATTTTATGGCCTGGTCACAGGCTTTTTCATACCGAGAGGCACGCAGACAGGCCAGCAAAAATGATTTTACTGGACTACTGGTGGTATAGGTATCACATTTCGAGAATTGATCTTTCGTTGGCATGATTACACTGGTCAACAAAATTTAACTTTTGTCGTGGATCCAATATAAAATAGTTCATTTCTAGAGTAATTTGTGGCGCTGAACACGAATCTGGCAGCAAAAATGTCGTATCAGATCAGAATTTTGAGATCCAGTCTGTCTGTGTGTCGTCTTTGTGTAAGCCTTCTTGGCATCAGTGACATTGAGAGTGCAAAATCCAAGAGGTCTAGGAAAATGAACGCTTAGGTGTTTGTGGAGGCTAGGGTATTCTAACTTAAACCCAATTTTCATAGACCTAGGTCAATACATTCAAGGTAAAACGATGCCATATAGGTCAAATTCTGTATGTGCAGGGTAGCCATTAGGAAATGCCGTGATTATGCGATGAGAAGCCGGATATGGAGAGAAAGTGGCCTAAAGTAACAGAGAAAAGGTCTGAGGCAGTGTTCTCTGAAACTTTTAGGCCAAGATCGTTCAAGGCCATTGACCTTTGACGTCAAAATATTACATTTTGCCTAAATATGCAACTAGCACTATGGCAACCGTCGGGCGGAAATAAGGTTTGACCTTGACCCATGTGCTTTGTCTTGAACCTGCGACTTTGAGCTCAAGATTGAGTGACCTAGCGTATGACGTCATAGCATGCTATACGTCATATTAGGCGGTATCATCCGACCAAAGGCACTAGGGTCAATGACCTTGAAATGGTGGTATGACCTTGACCTGTGACTTTTTACTTAGACTCGACCTTCAAGGGAGGTGACTCTGACATAAAATCCTCATCATATAATGTTGCGACGTCACCTCTCGGTCTACAATACCATCGAGCTTGTGCGACCGAGCGCAAACCTTGTTCAATGATTGTACAATGCTCATACACTTGAATGCGAGGTAGTCTTTCGTTGCAATAAATTCACATGTATATTGATAAGCTGCATTGTCTGGGTGCAGATTATCCGGATTCTCGACATCCTTGATCTATATTTTTCCACAAAAGGCTAGGCTGATGACAGTGTGTGGACAGTGTAGAGGCTATACAACAGGTATGCTCTGGAGAAGAAACCAGGTGCGATGGTAAAAAACGGTTACTAAATTTGAGATCAGCGGTAACGAAATAGGCAGAAACAGGTGTTCACGTGCCGGATCCATTTTGGCTGTTGACCAGTGTTATCAAACAGTTGACACATGTGGAGAACAGTGAACTAGCTAGACGGATTCCCCTGCTGGACTGGCCGGCTGTAACGATTTTAACAATGTCTCTTTCGCAATACTGCTTTGTTGAGGCTTGTATCACCACTACATACTTAGGGGAGAGTACAGCGTACGCCATTATTTTTAATGAGGTGGCCCTCCTCCGCCCGGTATTCTCTTAGGATCTCTCATTGGGTATAAATATTGAGCCGATTTAATTGTCTTTGAATGTGCGGTGGATTTTTTCTGTTCTGTTGGCCATCCCAGCCTGCATTAAGTGGAGTGTATGTATGTACCTAAGGCTATGTCAACCGGTACAAAGCTACCTCTCTGACCTTGTAAATATATTTAATGTGTGCGGAAGCTTGATTATTTAACAATCCCGTGATAGGAAAAAACCTGGCATATTTTTACATACTTTTTTACTTCTACAACAGATGGTTCAGCTATTTTAAATGTTTATGAATAAGCACTTGAGAACCAGCACCATTCTTCTTGATATGTAATGGTTTTCCCTCATGGGAACACCACAGTGCGCAACTTGACACCAGGTGCTGAACCAAGAACCATCGCATCAGAGCTTCCAGAACTTTCACCAGAAGCACCTCGTTAAGACATTCGATATATGCAACGATTCAGCTTGACATGGCGTAGCGGCGGCAATGATAACTGATACCATCAGCTGGGTTTTAACCTTTCAACCAAGACAGGATGAGATAGTATAGCATCGAAAATTGGTTGACAAGTTAAAAATAGCTGCGTCAAAAAATACCTGTTCCATGAAAATTAGGTGGACCCCTGGCCATGCCTTAGCAAGTGCATTAGCAGGGAAATGTACCCACCTAACAGGGGCGTGGATTTCTATCTTTTAGGGGCGCCACAGCATCCCCAATGATCTGGAGGGCACCCCTAAGGGTGGTTCAAGTACCCTTAACTAAAATGTTGAGCCAAGGCCAAAAAGTGCTTGAAAAAGAGGATTTCTGTGATTTTCTGTGCCATCACCATTCATCTGCGTTGGTACGTGAATAAGCTGAGCGAGCAATACGTTACTACAGTACCTGTAAGATTATTAAGATAAACTGTACTGTAAGATTAGTTTAAACTTAGAAATCGGAGAGTACTTGATGACAGGGTTTCTTAGATGTAAAGTTTCAAGCATTGAAGTTCCCTGACATTATAATTTATGATGGAGTAATGTACATGTGTGTCATACTAACAGTTCCAGAATAATGACATAGGAGTTTGTCTAACTCCTCAGCTGTAAGGTCAGGAGGTAAATAGATGCAGCAGATTAGGGAATGTAGCACCTTGGTTGAATCCAGGAATTTAGTGTAATTAGGCGTACTTTTAGTAAAAAATAATGAAACCACACATGATTTCTCTGAAAATGTACAATAAGCTCAATATTTGGTTTTTAAAAATACTCCTCTAGAAAAGAAATAAATATCGGCCTGTGGATGATGTCACGATCTGGCAACCACTACCATACTTGAAACGCTTCAAGGGTTTCGATTGGCTGATGCTCATCGTGACGTCAGCATATGTCGTCACACCAGTAGCCCACAACAACCCGCCGGCGACGGGGCTGAGGGGCTGGTGTCAGGTAGGTTTTAGCTTTTTCTACGGAAATATCGAGTTCCAAGACAAATGAAGCATGGTGTACCGGGTTTTCCGACCTGCTTTACAACTTGGCTATCACAGTTAAAATCATGTTGTGAAGGTGCCACATTCCCTTTAATGTACGATTTTTAAACCAAACTTTTGATCATATCTGCTCTTCATCAAATAGTTCTGAGTCAGAAATCATAGTTGCCGCTAGTGCGGTGTTACAATACATGACTGCTACCCCTCCGCCTCGGAATCTGAGCCGAAATAAGGGCTGGTGAAAACTGTTTTACTTGAACAGACTGGAATGAACAGTGTCGTGTAATTTGGTCTAAAAAGACCCAGGGCTTTGATTGCATTTCTCTCGGTGAAGTCTTCAAGTTCGTCTCGTTTGGAACATGACGTTTTGCTGTTTATGTGAACAATATCTATAGATTTGGATTCGTTTATGTTGGGACCAGGATTTGAGTCTACGCCCGCCATGATAATGTTTTGGCGTAGATCCGGTAAGATATTGAGAGTCTACCATGCATTAAATATATTTTCTCGGATCTCCGTTAGGACACAGTATAGAAGTTCTTTGTTAAAAAAATTCAGAATACATCGGAAAACCCCAAAACGCCAGTGCTTTCACTAAGCCAGTCGTGCGGCAGTTCAGTTCGGGCAGGGCGTCAACCACTGCTCCGCTGACACATATGAGTTTCAAGGGCTCTGCATGGCTTAGGGTGATACCTGCATAATGATACATGATACATTATTTGATCGAGCTTGACGGAAGATTATAATGGTGCTAATGTATTTTAAAGAATCGCTCTGTCAGCCGTTATGGCACGACACGTAAGTTTCCGTTGCATACCTATGCCTCTGATCATCTCAAAACTAGCCTGATCTAATATTTGAATATAACATTTTTTAATGAGATTCAGCCTCTACCTAATACCGGCTTCCGTTACCTGGGGCGATTTTCGAGATGTCAGGGAGAGGGGGTGGACACACGGTCCCTTTTGGGCATTCAGAGGGACGGCCTCTCGACGCCAAGTTGGGGTGTTGGGTGGGTATTTAAAAAAACATTACCGGGAATAAAAAGTGGATTTAAGTTTGTCTGAAGGGCAACCCTGTTCAAATAGGCCTCCAAACCGACCATTGTCATCGTTATGGTTTTAAGGCGCGTCGACTGAAGCGGTCGTTTTGCGCCCACAGAAAAAGGGAGGGGAGGACACCCTCAGCAATGATCTAGCCATGTTTTAAAGATATGTTTTTTTCTGGGTGTAGTAACTCCCACCAGGGAATTTCTGCAGAGCCCTATCACCTGTTCCAAAGTGTCTCTTTGAGCCCTCGACATTGTAATTTTCCCTATTTGGTCATAACTACAAATGTGAGCAAAATGCACTGGTTACCATTGTACTATGACGAGGTAGATGGGAGAATGGAGTCACCTAACACCGGGAGCAAGGGAAAATGAGTTGAGAGTCACTCGAATACTGGGCGAATGGGGGAAAATGTTGTTTTTCCCTGCTAATGCGCAAACACAGCATTAGCTATGGCCAGAAAGGCACAACCTCTGATATCAAAGGGTTGTGGCTATTTGGGAACGTACAGCCGCAGCATCTGACCATGGACTGTAGGCATTGGCGGACGCAGGGGAGCCATTCCGGCCACGCCCCTCCCAAAGCGCTGAAGGGGGGCAAACTATCTTTTGCCCCCCCAAACGCCGGATAAATTTTTGAAAAAAGGTGTTTACACTAGGTCTGTAGAGCAAAAAATCTTCGCTCCCACCCCTCCCCCGCCCCCAGGAGGAGAGGCAGACATGGGTTTGCCCCCCCAAAAAAAACTCGGGTCTGCGTCCGCCCCTGACTGTAGGTACCTATGACGGAAAGCAACTAGTTATCTACAATACCGGAAAATATACAGCCTCATGCCCATGCCACACAACGTAAGAAAACTTGTTCTGGATTTCCATCCATGCCAGAAAGATGTTTAGGTGTGACAACTGCACTGAAGGCAAGATTGAAAGCTTGTCCTGCTGTACACCTTAATCACCAACGTCCTCGGACGATGATGTGAGTTTCGCTCTCTGCCGATAGGGGCGCCACCATCGGATGCTCGGCACTCCCTATACCGTCTGGGCCGACAGACGGAAGCTCCGGAGCCTCCGGACTTCCGGAGACGACAGCCCGAGTTTGCCATGGGCTTGGCTCCCTATAGGGCACCCTCCATGAGAAGGTTCGGGTTAGGGGAGGGGCTCAATCGGTGAGAAACCAATGGGAGGTTGATGGACGCGGACCTTGGTTAGGGGACATGTTGCATTTTATTGATGGAAAGTGGCAACCGTTTCGTGTCTCGTTTGCTTTATTATAGGTTTAATACAAAGTTAAAACAGAAAGTTATACCGATGAAACTTTTTTTAAATTTTTTTTCTTCAAATTGTTCCCAGTACGGCTGCTGGAGTCGGAGTCGCACTACAGTCATCAAGGGACTTGTCACGGAGCCCCATCCCTACCACCCAAACGAGCAAATCCCACAATTAATGGTTAATTTAGAAGCCAAAGCTTAACGTCACACAAAGCACAGGGACGGCCGGCCCGCTCAGGTCACCCTTTCACCAGTCAGTTGCCAGCGTACCTACATCGGGTAAACTATTGAGTGCCGAAGCGTCTCAGGGAAACCGATCCCAAGCCGGTACATGCACTGTCACCGCATGTTTCTGAGCAGCGGGCTGGGGCCCAACGCTCTACCAACTGAGCTAGCGGGGCGGCGATCGAGGAGCATTTGAGCTATAGCCCACACCTAGATTTCAAGAGTTAAGTATCCGTAAGGCAAAAGGACAATTCCCCGAACGCTACTTCTCTAGGGTGCGACGCGGAAAGAAGGCCAAATTACGTGATGAAAACATAATGGTTAAATGAGATTGCCGATACCGATAATTCCACCCACTTTAATAGGAAAGAAAAGTAGGGCCCCAATAAAAGCCTGAACTCTTATTGCATCTTGTCTCCAAACCCGAAAATCCGCGACTACGTCTCTCACTTGGCTCACAACATCTGTTTAGTCCATGGACGAAGATCCTGGGGTTTAGGGGTCAGGACCCTCTGGATTTTGGGTTTTCATAGGCTTTTTATAGGGCTTGTATTGCCGTGCCAGCGTTAACCTATCTAGAACGCCCCCTCTCCCTGGGTCGAGAAGTGATCTCCAGCCTTAGTTAAGCCTCTTCAACTAGGCGGACCAACCAATTAAGAATCGATCAAACGCATTCCACCACATTTCAGGTTGTTCCTAATTTTGAAATGCTCGCCCAAAAGCAGATGACCAAGAAACGAAATCATATTAACAGACATATGCAACGTAATTCGCACATGGGGCTTCCACGACAGATCGACAAGTCGATAACACCCTCGTATCGCAGATTTTGGTGTATTTTTGCCAGGGTGGCTATTGATGGAGCTGATGACGATTTTCGTATTCATTTCCTCCCTGACTTACGGTTTGAAAATTATAGCCTCAGGCATTTTGACCATACCCACTTGCATGTCTTTTTTAAAGACGATTTTTTACCTGTATATTTCAACAAATACCATAAAAGCTTGATCTAGGTCTCTTAAGGACGAATTACGAATTCTGGCTCATGAGAAATATAATTCAAAATCTTAAATTTTGAATATATTATACATTGATGAATTTTCAAAGCCTATAAAAACAATTCTATGAATTATTTCAAAATTTTTGAGGCTCATATTACTCTTTATACTTTTTTCTATAAGATTCAGCAATAAAAGAATGGAGTCCTTAACAGAAAGCGAGATCTGAGAGCTCAAACGTCCCGATCCCCACTTTTGTGAGGTTCGTGCGCCAGCGCGGCCCGCCGTCGCTGCCACTATCAAACGTCTCTGGTTACGAAAAAGGTTTCAATGGTGGGTTGGATGGGAAATGAGGGTAAGGATGTATTAAAAGCAATAAATTTTAACCAATGTCCCATTCCTTAACACCCGCACTAGAGAGGCGTCCGACAGTTACGCGCACTGGAGGGGGACTGGTAGCCCCCTGAGCTCTCGGAAACTAAGAGGCTTAGAAAAACTCCGGTTGGGGGCTGGATAGGAACTATTAAAATCTATATTATGATTGATTTTGATTGACCTAGGTCAGTATCGTCAAGTTTAAACGAGGTCATAAAGGTCAAGTATTAGTCGTGCTGGGTATGCATCCGTAAATCCCGTGATTAAGCGCAAAAAGAGCTGCTCTGGGGGGGGCTCTGATCCACACTAGGGGCCCCCTGAGCTGGTCTTGAATAGACAGAGAATAAGAACACAAGGCCAACTCCCATCACCTCGGGGGTCACGGGGCTAGCCTAATCCCAGGGGGCACAACTGGGGGAATGAGGGGCAGCTGCTCTGGAGGACTCTGATCCACACTAGGGGGCCCCTGAGCTGGTCTTGAATAGATGGGGAATAAGGACACAGTACAAGCTTCCTTGTAAAATGGAGCTAACGAAGAATGAGCCGTCATCGTTAAAACGGCTTGTGGTGCCTAGGCACCCCGGGTTAAATAAATTGCTTATTATGCTGGTGGATTCTGGAGAGGGGTTATCAAAAGGCACGTGCCCCTGAGCTCAGAGCACAGTCCCCTGAACCAGGATTTGTACTAATTAATTTAAATGAATGAAGAACTAGTTTCTCACAATTTTCGGCCCTAACCAAACTACCAGCCTGTTTCCTTTTTCTTTACTTCAACTGGGACCGATCCTTAAAAATATGAAACTTTTAAACGCGTTAAAAAGGTGTCTCCCAAATTATTCCGCAAACAAAAATTGTATCCGTCCAATGTCACTATGCCACACCTCCTCCCACGGCCCTTGTGGGAGCCGCGGAACTTAATCCGCGTTCAACCAGGGCTCACTCGTCACCACACAACCAGTGGGAATAACAAATGAATTTTTGACTCTAATATGTCTTATCTTGCACATAGTGACAGATATCACAGGCCCGCTGAATTCTCTGATGTCAAGTACTTGCATGAGTTGGCTGATTTGTCCTTTAATCTATCTAAAAAAGTCGTATTCTTGGTATTTTCATGAGATTTTGGTGCATTGGCGGACGCAGGGGGAGGACATTCCGGCCATGCCCCCCCAAAGCGCTGGAGGGGGGCCAAACTATCTTTTGGCCCACTCCAAACGCCGGAATTTTTTGGAAAGAAGGTATTTACACTAGGTCTGTAGAGCAAAAACATCTTCGCCCCCACCCCCCCTAGAGCAATCATGTACATGGAAAGGTACCTTATACTAGGTCTGTCGAGCACTGAAAAAGATGTTTACACTAGGTCTGTAGAACAAAAAATATTCGCTCCCCCTCCAGGAGGAGAGGCAGAATGGGTTTGGCCCCCAAATCTCGGGTCTGCGTCCGCCCCTGTTTCGGTGACACTTTTCTTTTTCTGGTTTTAATTCAGTTTTCCTTCTCCGTCAATGCTTGAGTTGCATTTTTCTTGGACCAAAGGTACCCAAAAGTTGATATTAACTAAGATATAGTAAGTGTTTTAGGTTACGTTAAAAGTGCCATTTCTCTCCCGGGGTGCCCTTCAAAGGTGGTGTACCCCCACACCAAAGCTTTGGCTGCACCCCTGATCGTGGAAAGATCTAACACGCGCATTGACGGGGGCGGGTACCCCCCTCGGGTTTTTCGGAGATAGCATAGAAACGACGGCGCGTAGCGCCGCCGTACTTGGCATGCCTTTTTCCTGATCATTTTTACAACTTCTGTGAAAATTTTAAGGCTAAGTCATTTCAGGTCAGGTCACCAGTAGAGGTCAAGTGGCCTGACCTAAAAAAAAGTTTAAGATAGCATAAGTCAGAGCACGATGAACTTATCCGATTGAAAATCATATCACATAATGGGCCCACCGTGTTCTCTAAAATGTGTTCTGATATTTTTGATATCGATGACCGAAGGCCAGTTACGAGGCATGACCTCTCCATTAGAAATACATGGGAAAAATGGTTTTTACTGAATAGCTCAGTAACGGATGCTGCTAGAGCGTTTATTTTAGCTGCATTAGACTCGCCTTGGCTCTGCGGTTCTAATGATATGAATTTTATATAATTTGACCCTGACCTGACCTTAGGTCAGGTCAAATCCATGATTTGACCTAGCAAGGTCAAATTATATATCATTCGATTTGACTTGCTGCGAGGATTCATCAAGTTCAACTTGTTTTGCTCTATCTTTACTTGTTAAGATGTAATGACCGAAAACTTAATTTACACGTTATCCCTATGACGCCATGTTTTGACCTCTCGTGACCTTAAATGTAACCTGACAAAAAAAGGTTTAAATATTTTCGATAGAGAAGTAGATGGGCTACCCAACACCGTTTACCGTTGTTCGCTACCTACCGTGGTTCTCGAGATTTTAGGGGGCGGGTAACCACCCCCTCGTCAAAGCAAAGGTGGCTCAGAGCCCCGTCAATGCGCGTGTTAAAGTTCAGATTTGATTATTTTAAGACGTGTATGTAGCTTTGGGAAGTTGCCTAAAAGAAATACCTGCCCAACATTAAAATAAAATGTTCCCTGTGATATAAAAGGCGGAAAAAAGCGATGAATAACAGATTTGGTGCAATGAAGGGGTGCCGCCCCCCAACGCCACCGCCCCTATGGGGTGCCGCCCCCCCACCGGCTGAGCACCCCCAAAGATTTTTGGAAAATTACATACCTGTACAGGAGTGGAATAGAAACTTGTTCTAAAATATTCTCACCTAGTAGGAAAAAGACACCAAAGAAACCCTGGATTACACCTGGCTTGCTATCATGTATCAATCGTAAGACCAAACTTTTTAACAAAGCTCTAACTGAAAAACAGATACGAAATCATTCTGAACTAATGGCAACATGCAAACATGAGACGAGATACAAAAGATATAGAAATATTTTGACTAAACTTTTGAGAGATGCAAAACGGTTATATTATGAGCAGTCATTTGAGTCTAATAAGGCGAATAGTAAAAAAACGTGGCAGCTTATTGATGAAATAATGAATAACAGACGGAAAAAGAACTTCGATTATCCTACAAGTTTTTCTGACGATGAGGGTAGAATTCACAAGGGAGATGCAATAGCAAATGGTTTTAATAATTTCTTCTCTACGATAGGTTCTAAATAAGAACACAAAATTCCGCCCCCGGATATTGATTGTATAGATCTACTGATCCCTGAACGTGAAGCTTATGAACCTTTCTTGTCAACTACCCCATTACAACTTGAAGCTATCATCAAAGGACTGAATCCTGTGGGCGGAGGTGTTGATAAAATAAGTACCTCTATTCTTCTGTCGACTTACAAAGCATGTCTTCATTGTGTGACTCATTTTTTAACCTCTGCTTGCATTCAGGTATATTTCCTAACACATTGAAAGTTGCATCCATTATACCAATCTTTAAGACAGGAGACCCCCATAAATTCACAAATTATCGCCCTATCTCACTTCTTCCTATTTTCTGGAAAATTTTGGAAAATATTATTTTCAAATATTTGTCGGAAAATCTGAACGAACAAAATGTACTTCATTTATTGCAGTTTGGATTCAGAAATAACCACAGTACCTATATGCCGATTGCTCATGTTTATGACTCAGTTACTAAATCTTTATAAGAAAGTTATATTACTTGTGGTATTTATTTGGATCTTAAGAAAGCGTTTGATACTGTGAATTTTGACATACTTTTGAAAAAAACTCAAATGGATTGGAATAGGTGGAAAATTGTTTGAAATTTTAGCACAAAACCTGTCTTGTACATACCAAAAAACAACGGTCTATAATAAATAATCGACCTAAAAAATATTTCTATGGGGGTTCCACAGGGTTCAGTCCTAGGCCCTCTCCTTTTCTTGATTTACATAAACGACCTTCCTCTAGTTTCAACAATGTCTACTTTTTATTTTTGCTGATGATACAGCTATCCTGGTCAAGGGTAAATCTGTACAAGAACTCAAAGATAACATTCAGAGCACGCTTCTAAAAGTCACAAACTGGTTTAGAGCAAATTGTCTTTCATTAAACATCTCAAAATCCTGCTATCAAATTTATTATAAAAGAAAAGAAGCTAATTTGGACATAATTTTGAATGGACAAAAACTAACTCGTGAAAATAAAGTTAAGTATTTAGGAGTACACATTGACAAGAACCTTAAATGGGAATCCCAAATCGATCACATTTCAACTATCATTAGCAGAAACATCGGTATAATGAGTAGGGCAAAATTATTTATATCATCTAGGACCTTTTATGCTTATATAACTCATTAGTTCTTCCACATCTAAATTACTGTGCCATTGTATGGGGGTCCAATTATTCATCTAAACTTGAAAGAATCTTTAAATTACAAAAACGAGCTATTAGGATTATCGCTAAAAAAACATATTTTCATCCGACTAACGAACTTTACATTACATTGAAGTTAGTAAAGCTTCCAGACATCGCAAAAGAACAGTTTGTAGTCATCCTTTCGAAATTTCTCAATAGAACTTTACCAATTGCTGTTGCATCCTCTTGGAGCTACACATAGCAAACACTACCAGGCTCGTACAGCACTTTGAAGTACCCTTTGCCTCGACAATTTATAGAAAGTTTGCATTTTTGATTCATGGGCCAAGGATATGGAATGATGTTATTTGTCCTTTATTTCCTAATTTGAATGAAGTCCCATTGATTAAAACGAGCCTAAAAAACAAGTTAGAGATTTTTTTCAATAGATATCTATCTGAGGAGGTAAATGACTAGAGGAGACAAGCAGAAATAATGTTAATCACTGTTCACTTCAATTTCTTTGATTCAGAAATACCAATCTAATGCGTAATGAAATAAGATGTTAACGAAAGGATCTTAATAGGCCAGTCTCTCTTCTTCCCTTTCCAGAAGTCTCTCACTTTTCTTTCTTTCTTCGTTTTCAGCACATTGTCTCTATTCTCATCATTGACCCATTTCATGATCTCATAACGCATTCAGGCATTGATTTATCTCACTAATACCCTAACGTAACTTTCGTCGTGGCCCCATCGATGGTAACTAGTTCTTCTACACCTTGGTGGGGTTATGACAAGAAAAATTACTAAATATAGGTTTAGGCAGCAAGCAGATAAAACAAAAATGATAGCGGGGAGTGGTGCAGTCCACTAACATAATAAAACTAACACAGTTTTTGCGCATGCAATTGGACAAAATTAATTTACGACCGCACGGGTATGGAAGGGCACTCCTGTCTACCTATTTAACCCATTAACGCCCACCTACTTCAGCTTCAGATTGGCGAAACCAATGATTTCCCATGTTTAGAATATGCCAAATAAGATGTTCCCAAAGTTTTAAACCGATACCACTTTAGATTCTGAGATATGACACCGACAAAAAGACCCACTGGGCGTTTGGGACATCGGCTGACACAACGCGGCCGGCTCCCGGGCGGCGCAGTCACCGCATTCAGCGGCCCGATGCGCACCGCATTTACTGCAGTTCTGTGAAGTGTTTGTATTCCCTCTTATATATTGGCCATAGTAAAATGTTTAGACAGTGTTTTGCTCCCTAGGTTTGATTATAAACAACACTAACTGCATATTTGCAAATAGTATACAATAGTGGTTAACCCAGACTGATGATTTGCGGGTGATGGACAAAAATCGTGAAAATCATAGTATTTTAAGAATATTGGTGAATATCAAAGGTTTTGGGAAACCATTTATTTTGTCTCTACCCCCTCCTTCCTCCGCCTCCCAGACTTTGTGACTGATCCTCACAGAGCTTTCAACGAGTGATCGTAATATTCAGGATACAGATGAAAAGTTTGAACACTCAATCCGTTATCTCCCCACACGGTGTACATTAGCTTGATTAATCCCCAAATCTCCAAACGGGTCCATTTCCATCTTTTCAACTTTTCTTTGGGGCAAGCAGCGTGCTTCATAGTTGCATAAATGTGAACTTCCGCATTTCCAGGCACGCCGCTGGTCGTTGTAACGCCGGTCAGCACATCATCTTTCTCATCCTCATGACTAATATATTTTGTGATGGCATACTCATGATATGCACTTGATCCGCTCCGCTATCTTGCGCATTTAGAACGACTTATATAGCTTCTTTCCTGCAAAACATTTGATCTGTGCGATTGCCAACAACTGCGCTTTCGATACATTTATGTCTCCAAGGCTGGATATTTATTCTCGATCCAGGAGGGGTTCTAGATGGTTCAATGCTGGCACTGCAATCCAAGCCCTAGACAAAGTCTGTGGGAGACCAAATATCCAGCCCCTCCTAACCCCCAGGATGCTCACTCATGGTAGTTTCACTTGACTAGAACCAAGCCGCAACAGCGCTAATTGCGTTTTAGACAGAAGTTCTAGAACTTCCCATACTTTCGGCCCTTTTTCAACTGCACCGGACGTTTTACACTGCACCATCTTGTCACAACATACCAGCGCGGTGGCTGAGATAATTCCCAACTCATTTTGTTAGCTGGTCATTGGCTTCAATCAGTAGTGGACACAAGGAGGGCTAGGAAGGCTCAAGCCCCCCCATCGAAATATCAGTGTGCCTATAGTAAATGCATAACTGAGGGCTGTTCTGAGACAATGGCGGGGAGGCTCGAGACCCTAACCAATGAAGTCCTCAATCCGCCACTGTTCCTTATCCTCTCTATCCACTACACACAATCCATCAAGGGCAAAGAAAAGGCTCTGCTGGTTTAACAGTGAAGTCATGCTTATATTTCGTTAAAGGAAGGTGGCACCTTCATTACGTGATTTTAAATGAGATAGCCAAGTTGTAAAGCAATTCGGAAAACCTGGTACTCAATATATAATTTGTCTTGGAACTCGGATTTCCCTAGAAAAAGCTAAAACCTACCTGCAATGTACCCCTATTGTACCCCTAGCAGCAGGCCACAGTTGTCATGGCTGTTGTTGTGACGATATATGCTGACGTCACGATGAGCATCAGCCAACCAAAGCCCTTGAAGCGTTTCAAGATGGTAGTGGTTGCCAGATCATGACGTCATCCACAGGCTGATATTTATTTCTTTTCCTAGAGGAGTATTTAAAAAATCAAAATATTGAGCTTATTGTACATTTTTCCAGAGAAATCATGCGTGGTTTCATTATTTTCGTCTAAAAGTACGCCTAATTACACTAAATTCCAGGATTCGACCAAAGTGCCACATTCCTTTTAAGTTTTCAAAACCCCTGACAATTTTTTCATAACGCGTTCAGAAAATTCTGGAACCATCTTGCATGTTTTCTTTAAAAATATTTAATAATCATTAAAAAATAAGACAGACCCCGAAATCATTGGGAAGCATTTCATGAACTTCAAAGTTTCCAAACGTATCGACATTGCACTAAAAATCTTCAGATTTGATGAAAAATCTCTAAGCTGGCAACCCTGAATTCGCAGGACCCACAATGCCTCCCTTCCCTCTGGGTAACATTATGCACCTAACCCACCAGACGGGAGGACAGGACACAGCCTTTTCGTCCTTTTCAGTGGCCTGAAGATGTCCGCAACGCCCAGCGGGTCATTTTTGTCCTCTTCATATTTGACGATGTCTCATGGCAAGGCCGTTCAAGAAAATATTACTCCTTCTTCACCATCTGACTCCTAGTGGTCTTAGCTTAATGTCAATCATGTAAACTCTCTTCGGCTTTCCATATACTATTGCGAGAAACAAAGTTTGCAAAGCTATCTCACCTTGACCAAAACCTCGCCAAAATAAGTTCCACCAAAATCGTCCCATAAAAACCTAGGACTTCTATATGTATTTTTCAGCTTTTCCACGCTCTGAAACACACATCCATGTCATAGACATGAAGATCACTTCTCTGGTACCGATTCTGCAGCCTGCCAAAGTCAGAGGACAAAAATGACCCGCTGGGCGTTAATGGGTTAAAGGGTAGTGGTTAAAAAAACTCTGGAAACAACGGGTGCTCCGTCTTCTGTATCGTTTACAGGAAAGCTACTTCAAAAGCTTCAGACGAGTTAGAATTATCTTAAATAATCACAATTTTGGCCAGCAAACCTACCCAGCTTTCGGCTTGAGTGGAAAAGGAGTTTTGAACGCGTGCAACCCTGCCTTGTGCGAAAAGAAAAATTTTGTTCAATCAAAATACTTCCGGCATCCTCCAGTTTGCTCTGAGATGCGTGTCCTTTTTCTCCTGCGTCCCAATCCTCCCCACTCTCCTCTATAACAGTGAAACATAAAATTAATGACCTTTTTAAATGCATATGAGAAAGGCGTCGGAGCAGGGCCAACAATCTGCTGGGCCAGCTTGCCCCCAAAGAAGCGTTCACTATCCGACTTGATTTTTAAACAGTTTGCATAACGCCATCGCGGAGGTCTTATCAATTCAGCGGATTCAGAGGATGGGGCGAAACAAAAGACAGATGCCCCAAACGAGAAATTTTGGCGCAAAGCTATGTTTTTAACCCCAACCCACCATTTAACCAGTCCAACTTTTGCCCTGGCTCCTTTTTACTTTTCAGCAACGTTTTGGTGCTTTAACTGAACCAGTCAACTTCAAACAAAACCGGTCAATTCCAGTGTCAACATTGGATCTTGGTTCTCTTGAGGTTTAAAATCATTTTTGAGTGACTGATCATTGGATAGCGAAAGGAAGTTTCTTATGTTCACATATTTCATCCCGTGACGTTTTGTTTTACGTTTCGACTTGGGTTTTTACCTCCACAAACCTACCGACGGGTTGTTAAGGTTGACGGGTAGTTAAATTGTGGCCAAATCTTCCCCGCGAAACTTTTTTACTTTTAGACTTTGGTTTGCTCCCCAAAATTCTACCGGCTAAATCTGCCACTGGATCTTCCAGCTGTTTTCTGCCACACAGGTACATGATTCAACTTTTCTATAATATCTAATTTCAGGTTTTTACAATTCAGTTATCGCTGCTTATCCAGTGCTGTAAAATTATAGAGGAAATTACAAAAACACTTTTTTTGTCCTTACCACCATAAAACACAACCGACCCTTAAAACACCAAAACTACAACTGCGGAAACGTCTGCTGGTCCTGGTGACGGTAATTGCTTTTCAAAGAACACTTGTTTGGGCAGGAACCCTGGTATTTCACTTTTCCCTGCCTTCCCCCCATTGGTGCAGCTCGGGAAAGAAGATCTGAGACAGCCTGATTATGATTTGTTAATCAAGGGATCAGTCTGCATCTTCTTCAGGGAGCGTGTCGGGAATTGAACCCGGCGCAGCGACGAGGGAAGCGTTTGCAGTGCATTCTCCGACCAGAAGGGGCTCGAGTGAATATCCTGCAGTATGAACAAATGCCTACGCTGGACTTAGAAATTGCTATATCTTGTCTGGCACAGCACCACTCAAGTCACTAACTGGAAGCATGAGGAGTTCCTGGACTCGAGAAGATCGTCCTCCCCTGAGCTGAAACATTTCGAGAGCAGGACTCAACCTGTCCATGGGAGGCGTGCCGATGTTACAAAAACAATCAAGGGCGGCTCCTCCCACTCAAATGTCTTCATTTTTTAGCACTAGGGATGTCAATCCCGCGATCGGGATCCCGTAATCCTCTCACCCATTTTCATCAATCCTGAAAGCCGAGATTTGGTCTTCGTAATTTTTCGGTTCCAATAATTATTTCTGCTTTCTCAAACAATGCCAAATAGCAAAAAACGATGCCAAAATTTTACTCCAAATCATAAATTAATCCATCCGTGTTGAATTTCAGCCAGATTTTGTGAACGGTCAGTGAGTAGGGCTGTGGGATTTCGCGTGGCATCGTCTGCTTACTGTGAGTCCTAAATTTGGGTGCAGAAGCCTTGAGTCAGAAAGAAGAAGGGTTTCTAGAAACTGAAGCGGCGTGCAAGTTTATGAAAGGCGCATTCAGAAAACGAACAATTGGGACAATCGTGAACAGGATGTACCGTCCTTGAAGGCTAGATTTCCCGCAGCGTGATCGCCCGCGACTTAAATGCTGATGGTACTGCATAAAAACGTGTTGAAGAATGCTGAGTGTAGCAGTTTCTTTCCTAGCGCCGTCAGACTAGAGGGCCTGGTTCGGTCAGCAATACAGCATTAAAATAAAGTGACACTTCCATAGCATTAAATGGTCTATCGTTGCTATACCAGTGTCACTAGGTGATCGCAGTTTGCTAGTGTGACTGACCGAACCGAGCTCTAACAAGCAAGATTTGTACTTATATTTGTAATGAGGCTCAGAGATCCGAGTGCAGCTATACCAGACAAATATTAAATTGATGACCCTGATCCATGGACGAGCAATCGCTGGAGTAATGCAGCAGTAGGCCTTAGGCGGCAATCGCCTGAGGCCTACTGCTAGAGCTACAGCAGTACTTTTACTGGTGTTAGAGCTACAGCAGTCCCCATAGGCACAGGAGCCGGTGGTAGGGGGGGCGACTGCCCCCTTACTTTTGAACTGCGGGGTGCTTGCCATGTTTGAGCCGATTCTGTACCTTTTCCATTATAAAATCAAGTGATAGGCCGAATCATATTGGACCCACCAGCGGTGACAACTTCCCACCCCCCCCCAACTTGGAAAAAGTTCCTGCACCTATGGCGTGGCGGGGCGGTCGGGCTCGGAGTATTCCATTTACCTTGACCAGAGCCATCAGAAATGATTTGGAGATACTGGCGGTGCCAGGAAAGACAGGAAAAGTAATGCAGGCGTGCAATTAGCTAAAAATATTTGTATCAACCCGTAGGTATATGCAGGATCCCAAAATAGGGGAACGGGGGCACACGTATCAGGGACGCCACTTTTGAGCGGGAAATCCCTATCAGCTAGGCGCAAAGTCCTATCGTGGGGGCGCCGATGCTCGCATCCGGGGTGGGGCTGGGTGTGGGAGGAAGGGAAGCGATATTTCAGGGGCGCCATGCACCTTTCAGGGAGCGGTATGACCAGCTCAGGTGGCGCCAAGGGCTTATGTAGGGGGGGGCGGGACTAGTACCCCCATATATCCCCCCGGGTCCGCCTGTACCAACCATTGGCAAACCTAAACGCGATTCTTCTATCGCAGGACATTTTTCAAGGGCGTCACGTCACGCACGGAGAATCCTTGGTTTCCTCACGCTTTACCAGCATAATCGTTGGGGAGTACTCTAAAAAAGCCTGGATGCTGTTTCGATGTCACTCTTTGAATACATACCTACCAACTCATATACGCCAAATACCTGTTTGTATTTTCCTTTATTTTAACTATATCACGATATGGATATGGCTTGCTTTCTTGGTGACTTTTGAAAGACGGTGAACATTTTTCAGCAGTTTTACTTTCGAAGGAAACCTAAAACACCAAGAAAACAATAAGAATGAGCGGCACAAGATGTGTGGGAAGACAATAAAGAAACAGAAACCGTAACTGGCGACAACTTAAGAATGGTATGGCCTTCATTAGAAAGTCAGCAATTCAGGAGAAGAGGGGAAACCACATTAGAGACCTTTATAAGCAGGACGGGGGCCTGTTGAAAAGACTATCCGTCACCGCATATCCTTATCATCATCAACATCACCAACACTGTGTTTTGTTCACACATCTGGATTTTTTTCTTAATGTTGCTTTAAGGCATACAATCGCTCACTCTTGTCAAAATTTAAATAGAAAATAACCCTACATAAACTGCGCCCATTGAGTTTCAGCTTCATATGTATGTGTGATTTATTTCTTTATAAGAAATTTTAACTCCAGGATCCGGGATGTCTTACATCCCGGACCTGTATTTTTCAGTACGGAAATCCCGGGATTACGAAATGATCTCGGGATTGTCATCCCTATTCAGCATTACCTGTTTCGACACAAAGCACTGGACACTGGTTAGTGCGAAAAGCGCCTTCTGAAAATCGCTGGGACGCTGAAAAGGACAATTCTGGTTCATGGAATGAAGGCCTTTGGCTCATGGTATTCCATAACATTATTTTTCCGTGTAAATTTAGTCCATAGGCATATCCAGGGGGCAAGTGGAAACACTTGCTCCCTCCCGATCAACACTTGACGCCCCCTGAAATGGTCACGGTGCCCCCTGAAATGTTGCTTCCTCCCCCTCCGAGGATGTGAGCATCGGGATCACAACGAGAGGATTTGGCGCCCACCTGATAGGTTCTGCGGCCAAAAAGTGGCGCCCCCGAGCGTGTGCATCCCCCATGGAAGATCCCGAATCTGCCTATAATTCAGTTGAAGGGAAGTTGCGGGAAATGGAAATTTTGTTAAATGTGGGGATTTAGCTGTCAGAGACGGTGTCAGGGAAGTGCAAATGCTCACGTAACCCGCAGCATTCTAGCGACTCGACACCCCAAGGTTACAAAATACTTCTATAAACTATGCTGAAGATCTGAGGTGCCAGATCACCAGAAATGGTTGAGTCATTATTAATTCCGGGTGCAGCGAGGTCTCATCAAGGCAAGAAAGGAGCGGAGAAACGCCCACAGACATGTCCACAATGTGTTGCAGAATCACCATCTGCTCGAAGCTTCCCACGAGCGCTGCTTGGCTTTCAGGACACTCAGCTGCCCGCCAGTTGCGCTTGCAACAGCTGTGCAATTTCCCATGGCGCCTTTCTTCACCGTCTTTTGGAACTGAAAAAGTGGTAGGATGTCTCGTGAGCGGTGTAGACTCAGTCCAGCTGCTCCGCCAGATGCAAATCTATATTTTCCACGGAGCAATATTCTTGCAGAGTTGCTGCACACTATCATGGCAAACGACTGAGCATACGGGCAAGAAGTCTTCCAATCACCGCCCGTTCAGTGTCAGCTCTAAATTCATACAGTCTACATTCTCGCTGGTGCGAGAGCGGGAGGCGAAGGGAGCGGTGTTGTAGTGGTTAGCACGCGCAATTTCTGTGCGGCCGACCCAGCTTCAAGGCCCGGCAGATTCCCTGGAACAAGGAACAATATGACTCCCGAGAAATCCTTCCAAGAGGAAATGAGTTAGCGACGCCTCCGGGCCCTGTCAGTTAGTGTGTCAATGAGTCCCCCCCCTAAAAAAATTACTAGTGCGAGAGCGTCTTTTCTTAAGCCGAACTTTTATCACATGGAAGATCGAACGCGATAAAATACGCATGAATATTTAGCAGAGTGGGTTGTGAGCGACTACTACATAAACTCTCTTTTAAATTGTAAAACAATGCACCATGACGGAAAAGCAATGATGAGCAGGAAAAATAAGCATTAATGTCTCATAAATAAGCCAAAGAAGTCAAGTACAACTATATTACAGCCCAATTAACTCTAATGAAAAGTTTGGAGTAGGTTGATGTATAAAGGTGTGTCTTTATTCATGGAAGTGGATCAAAGATGTTGCGCATGGGCTGCTGACTACGCTACAGTCTAACCTGTTATACAGAAACAAAGTACGCTACTTTATACGACAAATCTAATTGTTGGGACATAAGCACGCGCCAAGTATTAGATTTATACGGCGTCACCAGCTATCATCCTGTTGGGAGAGATTTTGGGAGATCAGATCACCTAATTCAGAGGCCATGCCGGGACACGAACCCAGGACATGTGGCTTAGAAAACAGGCGCTACCACTGAGCTACCTATCCCCTTTTATACGACAGGTCGCGGATGATGTAGATATCTCCTGGGAGTCAATGTAATGCTATTATATTTAGATGGGCTAAGTTCTAGATCTTGGCAGACCGCTGATGCAGGTGATTCAAGTCACTGCAATAACAATACAGCAGACGGTTACTTAATTTTCCAAATATTTTGGCATCAGTTGCATACAGGAAACACCTAGATTCGATTTCTCTCTGGAAATTGCCACTGCAAGTGCAAAGCTACAGGGTGGATTTCAAAAATCTTCCGGGATCCCTGGGCTGACTTTTTCATTCAGACGTTTGCCATTAAGAATGACCCTCTGACGGTGGTCGGAAATGCACGAGAAAAAAACACTTTAGAGCCGAATATGTCAGTTGATGGGAATTTCAAACCTTTTAAGTAGACAGTTTGTGATTAACTCTTTCAAAAAAAGCGGCCGAGAAATCAGTGAAAAATAGCACCTGTCGTGTATCCCTCGGAAAAGGCCTCCCATACCGAAGCACGACAAACAGACAATGCTGACGCACGACCTGCAAGGAACAGACCAGCGCTGTTTGGAACAAAGAGCTGGGCAACGCGCCGGAACAGCTGGTGGTAAACAATTTGTTCCAACACTTTGGAAAACAGGGAAAAAAGGCAGGCTGATTTGTAATTTGAGTGTTTTAGTCACATTTTTCAAAATCTGGTATATTGTTTGCCATTTTCCATTGGGAGGTAAACGCTTCAGACTCGAATGATTTGGAAAAAATCTGAAAAGGTGGCACCATCGGCTCCTCGCGGCATTCCAAAATTATTTTAGCATTGATGCTGTCACCTCCACATGCTTTGTTTGGACATATCGCTTCTAACACAGATCGCACAGACTGTTCTATGACGTAGAATCGTGAGAGATTGCCGGAAGAGTAATCCGGGTTAGCTGGTGATAGCGAGGATCAGTGAATATCTGGCAAAAGTTACATATAGGAGACATGCTCTCTCCGTATCTTCGGATATCAATGAGAGCTTTGTGAGAATGCTGGAAACAGCAGACTTCTTGTTTAGACTCAAAAATTCAAACAATCAAATGTATTCGAGTGTGGTCCACAGCAGTAAGGGGACTTTCACACAATCACGTGAGGAACATGCTACAGTAAATGTGGAATACAAGGAATCAAATAATCAAAGATGGCACACACTCTGCCCCCACGCAAACACATCGTGTAAAACGCATAACACGATGACTAGATAGCTTCAGTCACATCGGGCGTCAGTGATAAAGGTGATTTCAAGTTGGCCTTAAAATGAGCGGAGCCAGGCACCAGCTGTAGGCTGTTGAGAGCGCTCACATTGCTGGTACAGCCTGCCTGCCTCTGTGCGGTTCCGGAGGAGTGTGCGCCGCCCGGCGTTGTTGCCAGTGTCGTGGCTGTGCACATGGTGGGCCGGCTCGCTAAATGTTGCCGCAACGCGCGCGGGTCACCCCTAACTAACAGTTCTCTCAGCAGCGATAACCGTGTGATACGTGATCAGCTGGTGGGCAGAGAGCCATTGCAGGAGCTCCATAACGTCTGATATGTGGTCATACCGACGTCGGCGCGACACCACACAAGCACAGAAATTTAGAGTTTTTTTAAGACAATGCACTTGCGTTACCTCACAGGCGCCACACACAGAGATGCCGTCAGGGGCGATTGGAATGGCTAATGATTCAAAAACTCATTTCAAAGCCGAGGAGGGAGGGATCGCATGTAGAGCATGATTTAGAGCCATGCGAATGCCGTGTACTTTTTTGGATTGAGTGTACATGAGACAGATAAGAGAGGTGACGGTGGGCAGCGATGCCGAGACTTTAACAACGCGAAAGTCATGGACGATAGTTGCACAACAATTTGGGGTGACTGGGGGTAAGCTGTGGAGCATGGCCTGGGCACCTCTGTATCTCCTGAGTGTTGACTTTCATACCGTTATGGGAGAGTCAGTTAAAGGAAAAGATGAGGGTAGATTTTAAGCGTGTTATAACCAAATGTAAATTTAGTTTTTCGCACATCATGATACTGCGATGACTATGATGACCGCAAATATTTGACAGATGACTAGCAGGGCTTTCATTAAGTCATCAATAAATTTTTGAAGATATTCATTTTACTTAACCTTTGCTAGGGCTTCGAATCGTTTCTGTTTAAAAAGCCAAATCAAATCGAAAATCACACATCGAAGCATAGTTCTTGTATATTTAGAACGATATAAAATCCTACAATCGCCTAGTTGGCGACAAAAAACACTCGACATGGCCTATGTACATACTTACCTAAAGCACAGTGGAACATTAATGCATACTCCAGCTTCCTATTTTGCGTACTCTTACCGACCCACACCGACAAGAGTGCACACGTGAATTTTTAGTTGTGATGGGCTCGTGGTGAGTCGAGTTCTTTTCAGAGACATTGAGTTATTAGAGACATCATTAGAACCGCAAAGACACGGATAATCTAATGCAGTTAAACTAAACGCTCTATCTCCATCCACTACTACGTTATTCAGTTAAAACCATTTTTTCGAATGTATTTCCAATGGAGAGGCCATGGCTCGTACCTGACCTTAGGTCATCGATGTAAAAAATACCGGAACATGCTTCAGAGAACTCAGTGGGCCCATTATGTGATATGAGTTTCAATTGGATAAGTTAACACTGTTCTGAATTTAAGCTATCTTGAACTTCTTTGAGTTCAGGTCACTTGACCTGTACTGGTGGCCTGACCTGAGATGACCTAACCTTAAAAGGTTGAAAAAAATTGTAAGAATGAAGAGGAAAAATGCATGTCAAGTACGTCGGCGCTGCGTGCAGCCATTTTTATGATATCTTAAAAAAACCGAGGGGTGGGTAATCGCCCCCATCAATGCGCGTGTTGAAAGTATAATTTTACTTTCCCTTTATACGGAAGAGTTCCCAAATGATGAAGGCAACTTGGTTGGCGCGCCTTAACAAATATCATCATCACCCAAATATGAACAGTAAACGGATCTCATTGCAAATTTACCTTTTTAAACCTGTAAAATGTCTTAAGCGTTGTCAATGCCACGCAGAATATGAGAATTCCACGTTCTTAGATGTTAACCGCAGGAAAGAGTCATCCATCATGATTTTACCTTCAGATGTTCGATATCAGGTTCCTGCTCGTTTTTTGCCCACACAGGCGTCTTACTGGTACATGGTATATCAATGAACAACTATTGGCTGCCTTTGGATCGCATCATATTTACGAACTATGAAAGAAGCGAAATAAACTGTCGGATTCTAGTGGATGCCCGAGATACCCTCTAGGATCCGTCGTTGATTGCCGTCAGAAACTTTCAGCTCAGTAAAGCAGCTCCCCAACAGACACCGGAAATCACGACGGCCAGCGCCCATGAACCCGTGACCCCAGGTGGTGATCAATCACAAGAATGGTGCATTTCTGACGTCAGGCAGCGAGTAGTTGGCAGCTGCAGTCCAGCGACAACATGGGCTGTCGCCTATCAAAAGGCGCGCACGAGGAATCTCCGCTCAAAGTATTTCAATGTCATCATACATTTGAGTCATTTTTGGCATCTATCGATGAAAGCTAAAAAATATGGACGATATACATATGGTCATTAAATGGAAAATGTTTGTAAAAAAGAAGGGTGATTGGTGGCCCAGTGGATAAGATTTATGTCTCCAAAGCCATAGGTCCCGGGTTCAAGTCCCGGCAGATCCTTTGAATAAGTTAACCTGATGCTCCAAATCACGCCCAACAGGGTGAGAGTGGGCGACGCCGTATAACCTTGGCAGCTGGTGCGTCGTTCAATCCCAATAATTAATTTTCACATATGCATTCGGTCAAAAAGCAGGTCAGCTCTCCATCAGTACAGAAAGCAATAAATCTGAAGGTCATTCACTCGTCAATGGTAGGCACATTACATTCATAGGTATGTACATTTCATCCAACTGACTTAATATGTAAAGGGAAATTCCACTCGTTGATTATTTGCAGACAATAAAATTGTTTTAAATCGCAACACACCTAGATTTCACCACGTGCGCATTGTGGCACATCTCTGGCGGCATAGCAAAGTAGGTAGGCTGATGCCGTCTTTACTTTATAATTGTGTTTAACGACGCACCAACTGCCAGGGTCATACGGCGTCGCCAACTCTCACCCTGTTGGAAGGGTTTTGGGGATCAGATCGACTTATTCAGAGGCTCCGCCGGACTGAACCGACCGGTGGCTTAGAAGACAAGGGTGCCATCCACTAAGCCACCTCATCCCCGCCGTCTTTACTTTTGCGGCCGGCACTTCCATTACAGAACCATCGTCCATGCGGTGCCAACGCGCCGCTGGCTGGTTCCAGCAGAAGGCGGTGGAGTGGCCGGTCTGGGCGCTGTCATGGTGTTCTTATTAATTACAATTAATTAATTAAACAATTAAACATCATAGCGGTAGCCGCACTCAGACACAAGTGAGTGCCAAACGCGCCATTACAGCCTGGTCATTCAGTGTGAACTGTCATGTTTGCAGAATGACGATGTGGCAAACGTGATTTTGGTTATATGATTCCTCAGTTGTAAAATTGGCGTGACACACTAGCGCCGCTTCTATACGCGTGTGGTTTCACACATTTAACGGTTAGTGACAGCTCACACCAGTAAAGTAAAAATTCCTTAAATAGCTACACGAAAAACAAAGATCACGATTAAAAAGTCTGGTTAGTAGGCCTGTTAATTCTAGACATCTGCCTCCTGGGAGATTAGAAATAATGAGCGCAAAAGATTTAAATCAACTGCAAGGGTACTTTCTATTGGAAATACTGGATCGAAGTCACAGCAGTTATTTTTCAATGCTCCATTGGATCTAAAAAAAACTGTTCTTTTCCTTAGTAGAATAGTCAACTCGGTTGTGTTATAGCGTGAAATCACAGATTTATGCGCCAAGTTTCAAAATAAATTCCTCAGTTTTGGCAAAAAAGCAAGTGTCATAAGTAAAAAGGTATGATTAATTTTTAGCCATATTGGTTCTCGGACAAGGAGTACGTCTATATGAAACAGTGTGTCTGTATAAATTGCAGCTTAGATAAGCAATCAAAACTTGTGCACTTTTATAGTGTGATATAACATCTTGAATGTTTCAGTAGCTACCAGCCTTTACGCTATCGATGGTTCTACCATGAGCCAGTGGTGGTAGGTGGTGCCGAACCAGGATCGAATCTTTATCGTGTGCGAATAACTTTTTGGGCTGAATTTTTTACCTGAGCGTACGAAGGCAAATGAGGTCATGGTCCCAGTACTGGAAACTTCCAGGAAAATGTGCCCAGTTTCCTTGGTTAGGTTCTGGTAGGGCCCAGCGTTTACTAATTGGCTGCTAGAAGTATGTACTCGTAGGTAGTTAGGTACATACATACATACATACAACCGTGGATGTGGAAGAACCACCCTTAAGATCAACTGATTGGCTGAGGACATCATCCTCCTCGCTTGACTGTGTGTGCAGTATTCTCGTCATAATTTGATCGGATAGTGTGATAATCCCAACAAAACAATATTCCTAAATCCAAGATGGAGAAAACAACGGTTCAGAGAAAGCAAGGAAGACAATTTATCGCAGAACTCGGTTCCATCCTGAAATAACAGACATCAATAAGGAAGAGGAATGTCTTAACGTGTTTTACTCACTTTTACTGGAGTTTAAAGCTCTCCGCCACATTATTCATCAATAACTGAGAACTATAAGCACGGCCACCGATATAAATACTGAAAACATACTTGCGTATCCCCTTAAGTTGAACACCAGGTTTACATGTAAGACTTCTAGCTCACAAGTAGGAGTTTCGAAGAATGCATTTGTTGTCAACGTCCCTGTACCATGTGACAAGTAAGTGTGTGCACACATCCACATATTGTCATTAGTAACTGCACCTGGTAAGTCGAGCACCCATTAGTGTAGTCACACTATTGCACGAGACCACTTTGTATACTTCCATTGTTAGACTGGGCATCAGCTTTTGGGACTTCACACTGACTAGGTAAAAGGAACTTGATCAGGCTGTTTTTCCAAAAATTGAAATTATTTTGAGCTATGGAAACCCAGATGCAGCTGCTCATGTATAATTGGAAAATCAGTATAGGTTGTCTATGATTCGCTTTAATTTTGCATACATAGTTTCCACTTGCCGGGGTTCGCAATCCCGGACAGTTGAATGTGCTGTTGAAATTTCTGTAGATAAACAAATTCTGGTCCACCCGGTTCGATCCACCATCGATAATCCCTTTTGGTACCAGATTTGCAATGTATCTCGCTCCGTTCCAAAGTACAATAGAGAGGTGGCACGTGCTCACACAAGTCACGCGAATTCCAGAATGATATCTTTCCATATTGGTTTTAGTTGTTTGTTTGTGATTTTCCAGTCTTTAACTTAAGTCGGGTAATAACCTATAACATCTGCATCCAACGCAGTAGGATTCATTTGTATGTTTCTCTTTCTTACAATTCTCAACCTAAATCCTTGTAAAGAGAACTTGCAAATATTGATAAGAAGAGCACTAGAGAACCAATACTTAAACCTAAAGTTGGCAATTTTTCGGCTTGGCTTTACACGGAGATGAGCCCCTGGATGAAGAGCTTATAGCCCCTGAAGAGAAGAGCGTATATGATTGTTTTCCAGAAGTGAAGATAAGAGAGCGGGCCTGGTACCGTTTTTTGTGGTATGCTCGTAAGTAATTCACCAATTATCCTCATTTTGTCCGGCGTGTCAGATGCAACACTCGTGGAAAAAAACTGAATCCTAACCCTCACCCGGGTGGGTGTCTTTTTAGAACCCCTCGGGTTTTCAGAAGTGGCTTAAAAAAGCGGTGTGCAGCGCCGCCAAACTTAGTCTAGCTATTCCTTCATTATTTTCACATCTTCCCTGAAAATTTTAGCTCAAGGTCATATCAGGTCAGGTCACCAGGTCAGATGAAGTGACCTCACCTCGAAAAATGCTTAGGAGTGCATAACTAAAAGGAGGGTTAATTGATCAAGTTGAAACTCATACCACATACTGGGCCCAACAGGAGCTACAACACGTGTTCCTGGATTTTTTTATTGGTGGCATGTACAGAGCAACCTCCCATTGAAAATGCATGGAGAAAATCACCAAATGAGCTTTTCTCAATAGGTATCGATGGAATCAACTTGAAGCATCGTTTACGACTTGCTCTTAGCCATTTCTGAGGCTGATACCAAGAATTTTGGCCTGTGACCTTTGAAAGGGTCAACTTAGGTCAAATAAACATCTTTCGATGTTTTAATCTATAAATTTTGAATAAAAAGATATAACTTTTATTTTGTCACCAAAATGTATGAATGTTCACTGCAAATCAAATGATACACATCATGACTATACCAGGTCGAGTTGGGTCAAACCGTTGACCTGGGTTAGGTCAAATTTTAAATTGGACCTGGCATAGCAATATCATATATCATTTGATTTTTATTGACGAGAGGATTGCAATAGTGCACGAACTATGGCTATATCTTGCTTGATTTGGAAGTTATTAGCGAAAAAGGAAACGCCCTTATGCATGGTTGGCTATGGACGTTCCCAAGCACATTCCCAATGTTCAGTGACCTGCAGCTCCCTAGGATTTAACCTGACTCGAAATCATTCCCAATGCAATAAAAGAGCTACTCGGGAGCTTTAGAATGGTGTTCAGAAAATATTTCTAGCTATCATAGTTTCAGAAATATATGAGGTTTTCTTAGCACACCTTATGTTACAGATTTTGACCTATTTTGACCTCTGGTGACCTTGATATTGACCTGACGAGAAAAATGACTAGGTATTTTCGATGTAATTTTTGAAGAGCTTTCGATTGAGGCTTTCTTCTTTTTCTAGCTCTCTTAGTTTTTGAGATCGTGGGGGATGTTTTTTAGGCTCCCCCACCAGGGCGAAGGTGGCTCGTACCCGCCACCGCGGCAAGGGTTAAAAGTAGCTTCAACAAATAATGGACTACTCAGAAATAAAGCCACCTCCTTCAGAAAATGTCAGCCGTGTCATAATGCCAGTTTTTGTTTCCATCCATGCTCCTGTATAGAACGCTGTAATACGGGGACAGTTGCATATAATATACACTTACTGTGCAGGTTATTTGTTTACCCGTTTTTATTATGCCGTACAGCTCGTATAATGCCTTTAACCCACTATTCTGTTTTTTTCTAGAAATAAAGGTAAGCCAACCAGCAAAGTTCAAGTAGAAAATATCCGCGGAGATACTTTAATGAAGTTTACCTGGTCGAGTATCACCCTTTGAACAGTGCTCACCGCTGCACACGGCTTCAGGGATGGCTCGACCTAGGATTCGAACTCGCCGTTGCTTCAGTTGTTTGCCAGGGTGTGCAGAACATGAAATAAATCGATTTTGGAAACTAGAAATCAGAACCTTGCGATGCTTGGGGATGGGAACACCTAGTTACTTCAGATAAACTTTCAAGCATCAATCAAGTGTTATCAATTTGTTTTCTGTTTTATTTACTGGGCGGTGGATGGGTAACAAAACCACATATCCTTCTGCACGTCAAACAGTCCCAAGCATGTACCTAACATTGGGTTTCAAAGCTCTGAATTAATTTTTCCAAATTAGCAATGATAATGGAATAGGAAACGATGTCACCATGTCATCGGAGAATAATGCCAACAGCAGCTCGCTGATGTCTCCAGTATACACGATAGGGGACATTTAAGGTACCTTGCAGCAACCGCAGACATGGAGCTAGGGGTTAAAAATTGGTATACTTCTCATTTGGGTCTTCAGGTTGGGAAAATAAAGCGGGAGCTGGTCTCCGGGAAGCTTCATCAAATCTGATCAGTTGCAAGGAACACCGTAATATTCTATTACAAATTATTTCCCCCTGTCGTCAGAGGTCCGTCGATTTTCTCCTTAGTTTCCATGCGGGCAGCGTTTGTCTTGAAAGACCATGCGAATGTTTCGCTAGATATTTTGTGTGGATTTACTGGTTAAGTACATGGAATTCGATTAAGTGCCATTTTGCGCACTTTACCCCATCCATGCGGTAAAGCGGACACGACGCCACCACCTAAACACCATGCATGCATTGCAAAAGTGAGCAGAAATGCATGTATTTTCGCATATTTGCGTGCGAACTCAGCACGATCCTGTATTTTTACCTTGGTCTGCTTTGCGTAATATTACATATAAAATTACACGCCCTATGCACCTCAGGGCAACTCGCCGGACACGAACTGAAGCACTGAAAAACTTATTGCCAAAAAAAGGTTTTGCGTTGCTTTGCAACGCTTATCTCGCCTTATCCTCTTACCCCCCCACTTTCTTTTCAGTTTCCCAGTCACTTGTGTTTCCGATTTATAAGGAATTCTGCAGAAAAGGAAATATGATTTTGGTATCCAGCATAAGTTTCCAGAACAGCACATTCAAGCCACACTTACCAATACCAATTTTACTGAAGTGTTCTCGTTATATGAGCAATGCATCTTAAAGAGCACGCGGAAAATACCTACCTTCTTATGATAGGTACTGCAAAAAAACGCTCCCCACCCTGTAACTTCAACATGGCTGCTGCTGCGTGCACCAAACAGGGCGCAAAATTGAGGTCACGCCATCGAGCTCAAGTGCTAAGAAAAATTCCTGCGGGTAGCCTCAGTAGAAATTACCGAGGTCCAAAATGGACACTTTACCAGAGTGTCTGAGATACACATCTTCCCTCAAGAGGGTGTAGGACTGTTAACATTGTTCAAAGCAGCTTCAGGAGTAGGCCGCGGCCACTGCTTTCTACAACCAGTCTGCGGAGCCGCTCTACAGCCAGCATCAGCGCATCTCGCTTACCTTGGCCGTATCGGTTCCTGCTGAAGACCACCCCTGAGCCGGGCACTACTGCCGGCGGGGTCAGCAGGGGGCTCTGGCACAGCGCCGGGGCCGACTGGCGACCCGATGCTATCGAAACACCGCCCGGCGGCATCGCCGACACGCTGGCCGCCGGCATCGTCACACTGGACAGCGTCACGGCCGACGCCGCCGCACTCCTGGCTATGGCGTCGACAGCCATGGCGGTGGCGGCTGGAGGTAGCGCTGGCCGGGAGGACACCGCCGTCGGAGTGACGCTGAGGCCGACTGAGGCTGCTGAAGGCGGCGGTCGGCCTGCGCCGCTCACCACAGCGCCGCTGCTGATGAGGCGATGAGGCGGGCTGGCCCGGGGTCGGCCCGGGCCGTTCTCCATGCACGCAGCCAACACGTCGGCGGCGACACTGGCGTCGGAGGTCGAGCACGCGCCTCTCAGCGGTCCAGCACGGTCACCGGCAGCTGGTGCGGTGGCGGCGTCTGCAGCTGCGGCACTGCACGCTCGCGACTCGGCGGCCCACTGAGCCGACCGACACACCACGGGCCGCGCCAACTCGCCGCCGCCGCGCTGCAATGTTGCATAAGTGACGTAACACAACGATCGCACGCCGGGTCAACGCTCGCCACACGGCTGCGGATGCTCGACAGCGGCGCACACGATCGCGTCCGACGCCCCAAAGCGTGCCCGCTGCCGCACGCGCCGCGCCGCCGGGCATCGTCGTCGTCGACGCAGCGCGATCACACTGCCGGTGTGGGTCGCTGGTCCGGAGCTGGGCTGTTCATGGCGGACTCGATCGTTACCAACGCCGCCCACCACCGCCGACACACCACTCACGGGCCGGCCTCTCGCTCGCCAGCCTCTCTATCTCTCTCTTCTTTACCAGAAAGGGGAAGAACGCCGGAACGAGACGGCGAGTTACGTTGCAGAAACAGGGCTGCTGAGCGAGTGGTGGCCGGCCTGACCTGCCAACATGTACACGCCGCCGTCGGTCCTCGCTCCGCCAAAAAAGCCGTCCCGACAAAAAACGGCCGCGACACTAGCGCCGTGCAGCGGGTTGCACGCAAGCTGCAAGGTCAGCGGCATGCAATGCACGCCGGAGGCGGCGCGGCGGCGGCGCGGTGGCGGCGGCGGCTGCAGACGGGGGCTGGGGGTGAGGGGGCGGTGGGCAGGGGAGGCCGTCAGTACCGCTCGCAGCCACCAGCTTTCAGGGCGAGCCCGGCCGACAAAGAAAACGGAATAGGGAAAAATTGCTGATGAATCACGAAGGCACTGTAGCAGCGTTGGCCGTTTTAGTAACGGCTGTAGATAACATTCAGGAAAGCCAAACAGGTGAAAAATAAGAGTTTCACTTGCGGTATGTACAATGGCTAATGTAGAAAAACGCATGAGCGGGTACATGAACTCACCACTGTTTCACCCATTTTATTGATAACAAATGCACCCGTTCCTCAGCCTGTAGCGGAAAACGTGCACAAACATTCCGTTAGACTATTTCATGTTTAGTGTTACCTTGTAGGACACCGATCCAGAATATCACGGGCAGTTAGCAGTAAACCAAAACAATTTCCAGGAATGGAAGCTCGTAAACTGTGACAAGGTCTCTACGCGTCTCCCTTAGGGGAGAATGGGGTCAATTGTAACAAATTTCACATTTACCGGTTCTGGAGAAATGTTGTTTTGAGTTAGAGCACTTATAATTAAATTTTCATCAACTTTGAAGATTTTGCAATGGGACAGATGTAAAAAGATTTCAAAATAAAAACATTTAGGGGTCAAAATTTTACTTCTAAAAATTTACTTCAGCTGTTACAATTGACCCCACGTGAGGGTCAATTGTAACAGTACCGGGGGGTCAATTGTACCATGTTAAAGCCGTATGAATTTCGGCGATTTATCTGTACCATAAAAAACATCATTATGCGAACACTTCTGCATCTTTGGCCTGCTACACTCAGGCGTCGGCATGTACTTAGTCTGAACCACAGCTTTCACAGATATAGGTATCCCTGATATCTCTCAACGGCAGTGCATGGCAGTGTAAATGTAAAAAAATGTGTTTATAATTCGACTGAAATCTCGTTAATTTTTAAAACAGGGCACATATAGCCTTAGCAGCTGACGTGCCCTTAAATCCCAATTATCATCGTCAATTTTTCAATATGAGATATATAGGGCAGCCCACATTGCCACTTTTCCGAAACATATACCAGTCCTACGAACTAACATATCATTGGAATGTAATGTGATTATCATAAACAGTAGCGCACCCAGGGGGCAGGGGGCCCGCACTCCACCTTCCCCCTCCCCACTGTAGGATCCAGGGGAGGGGGCAAACGGAGCAAGTTCTCCCCCAAATTGCCCGATTTTTGTCGTTTTCTCCAAAATCCATGTTTTCTAGATTTTAGGCCACTTTACCCCCCCCCAACGGTCGACCTGGATCCAGGCCTGCCCCTCCCCCAACGTATTAAGTGCCTCCTCCCAAAAATAGTTGACACTATAGGTCTGCGAAGAAAAAGGTTCATCGCTCCCCCAGGATATGAAGATAGGCCCCTTTGAGTGAACAAATGCGCCCCCTTCCTTGGCTCGACGTCCCCTTGTCAGCCCCCCAAACGAACATCCTGGGTGCGCGCCTGATCATAAAATCACTAACCTAGCTACTGCATTTGTGCATTATAAGCAAGTTTAATACGTCGTAAGGCCATAGGTGTTCGTATCTAATTAAACACTCTTTATGCACTGAAACTGTTTCCGCTGTACCTTATCATACCCATCAATAAGCTAATCTACTTTGAATATTTCAAAAGTTACAAAACACCCTCAAAAACACATAATTGTGAACAGCGTCTGACTTAACCGCCGCACCGAATTGAAACTTCGTTAACAAAGGCAGCAGCTGATTGCGCATTTCCGGTTGTGCCAATAGATCCATCCATTGATTAGTTTAGACAATATGGCCATTGTTACAATTGCCCCGTGTTACATTTAACCCCAGTCTCCCCTACATGATGAATTTTAGTCATAGCTCTATAGGACTGACCGAAGACAAATGGGCTAAGGGATGGAGCATGTACCTACCTTCAGTCCTGAGCCACCTCCTCTGGTTTTCACTACGCATAATACAAGCATTACTGCATAGACGCTTCCAGGGGGCCAGGTGCCTCCCCGATCGACTTTCCGGCACTCCCTGAAACCACCCCAGCTCGCCCTGCAAGGTCGCTTCGCATCCCCCTCTAGCATGAAAGTATTTGGAGTACCCTTTGAAAGGTCTCACTCTCGAAAAATTGGCGCCCCTGGCTCAAAATCCACCACCTCCTCCTCCGAACCAAAATGCTGCCCCCGAACGTAGATATCCTGAATCCTCCTTAGCGTAACTGTGTTAAGTGCCTCACATCTGCCTCCAGACCGTGGTCCAGACGGGGACGCCATGTTTCCGGCGGCCTCCAGCGCTGGCCTCCCATCCCCCATCAGCCGGAGAGGCCCCATTCGACTGCTGGGCAGCACCTCCCCAACCAGGAGCACTAATCTGGCGAACTTACAAACCCCCATCCTCTATGAAAAAAATGTATCAAGCCAACGTCATAGAGCTTCCCAAATTCCAAGATCTGTGACATAACTATGGATGATGTGTAGGAACTATGCAATATTTGGATAAACTAGTAGGGTAAGGGCGGGTAAGAGTACGCAGGAGATAAGAGTACGCAGCAGCTGTTTTGGTTACTTAGAAACCACTGAGATGGTGCATATCCTGGTATAAAAAAGCAAGGTTAGTGCCTAGGCTGCACATCAAAATTCAACGTGCTCTTGTTATTTCCGCGGGAGTCCAGAGCAAAGTAAGTTTCTGGGTACCCTTGCAGTAATATTTCTTAACTGGATAAACTTGTAGACCATGCTTCTATTATCAACAGTATTGTATTACGGTCTGTCATCAGTAAGAAATCTGAGCTAGGAATGTGCTCCAGAACCGGAGCTCACGCTAAAACGCTTGTCAACATGTTTATGAAGAATTTCTTCCCAAGGAAGCATGTCCGGCAAGAGTACGCAGTAGACCGTTGGGCGAGAGTGCGCATGCTTAGGAGATAGGAAAATGTAATTTTCGCTCGGGACAGAGTCCGTAATTCATGTGTTTTAAAACCAAACCTTGCAACATAGTTCTTATATATTCAGAACGGTATAAAATCATACAATCGCCTAGTTTGGCGACAAAAAAATTCGCGACATGGCCTATGCACCTAAAGCACAGCGAGGCATCAGTGCGTACTCCAGCCCCCTCTTGTGCGTACTCTTACCGACCCACTCCGGCAAGAGTACGCACGTGAGTTTTTATTTTTGATGGTGTCGTGGCGAGTTCCTTTCAGAGACATCGAGTTGAAACATGGACCATACATGGACAATTCTTCAGGCTAAACAACCACATACAAATTTTAGCTGTTAGACTTAAAGGAGAAGAGCGAAAGCCTTTAGAAAGTTAAGTGCGTACTCACGCACGGACTTTCCATATATGTTTTGAAAATAGAAGACGTAAATAGAGGTTGTCAGTGCGGATAAGAAAGTATTGTTTACTCTGTTTTGTAAATGTACATCTTTCTTACATTCATCCCAGTGGGTCCCCATGAAGTCGGGGGGGCAATAACCGGCTCTGGAAAAATTGATAAAAATTTTTTCACTGAAATTAATAAAAGAGTAAAATCTGTGTACGAAAATGTTCCGTTTTGAAATGACAGCGTGGCTGCAGCTCCGTTTTGTAAATACGCATAGAAGCACTTTCTAGCTTTCCATCACCAAATCTTCCCTGCCGGTTAAAAATCCTATGGTGCTCTACAGTTCTTCCGTTTCATACGACGCATTTCCTGACTAGATGTATACTGTACCGCAATGATTCACCTGCATGGTAGGCTGAACCGCGAAATATTTATTTCGTCCAGAATCAATGTTGTAGATAAGCACATACGTCGCGAGGCCACCGAACATCCGCACGCAGCCACAACTGGTTCTTTCATACCGGGGGCGGATCTAGACGAAACCTCTGGGATAACTCACGCAAAATTGGGAAAAAGAATGCTCGATTCGAGGAAAACTGGCCGAAATTAGCTAAAAGTGGGTAGAATTTGACCCCTGTGGTAGAAGAGGGTGGGTGGGCATGGCCGAATTGGCCAGCCTGGATCCGTACCTGCTTCATATTCCACGCTGGCCTTATTTTCCTGCGAGCGAGCTGCATTTTTATCCATTGCTTGTAGACTCACTGTACCGCCACATACATTCAGCCTTAAATGTTAGTTAGGACAGGATGTGAAGCCCAGGTCCAGGGTGCCTCACAGTTGTAAAGGGCATAGGGTGCAAGCTATCGGTAGGTAGGTATTTTGGTATAAGCACACAAGCATCCGGCACAGGAGACCTGAAGGTTTCGAAAAGGTTCCGAGAATGATGGGGTGCAAGAGTGTCATCCAGTCAAAAAATGTATAAACTATTCGTCTCACATTTTCCAGCAAGGATAGCCAACTTTTTTATTTTTCCAGGCTGTTACAAATTCAGTTTTTTGGAGTCTAAAAGTCATCAAGAGACCTGTCACGGAGGCCACGAACCCACCATCTGAATGAGCAGCTTCTGCAATGACGCGTTAGTTTAGAAGCCAGAGTTAAACATCCTACAAAGCACAGGGACGGCCGCCCCGCTCAGGTCGCCCTCATACCAATCAGTTGCCAGGCGACCTCTGTCAGGTAAATATTGAGCGCCGGGGCGTTTCAGGGGAATATATCCTAAGCCTGCACACGCACTGCAACCGTATGCTCCTGAACAGCGGACCGGCGCCCAACGCTCTATCGGCTGAGCTACCGGGGCCTCAGTTAGCGAAACTAATTAGTGGCTAACTTGCTGTTTTCAGAAAGTACGGACAATTACAAAAAGTTTACAAGGTTTACAAGAGTGTTAACTCACGCTCATAGCAGTATGGGTGATTTTTCGACCCGTGAGAGAAGAGTAGGCAATACAAACCCCATAACCCCCGAAATCATATAACCCGTGAGGGAAAGCAAAAGATCCCTTTAACGCCCTCCAAACAAAACTAAAACCTTTCCCGCAGTCTATGGTCCGCGGCCTTACTGAATTATGGTCTAGCTGCTGTTCGAATTATTTGCTATCACGGAAGGTATATCCTTAGTAATCACAATAGTTACTTAACCATTAGTTCTTAGCCAAATGGGGAAACACTAAGGAGAGACCCAGGTTGCGTCCCCAAATGTTGCAGGAAGAGCTGACTGACCTGATAGAGGTCGTAAGCTGTCCTGTAGAGGCCGCGCTCTGTTCTGTGATGCAGGGGCTGCTCTGCAGAGGCTACGGTGGACATGCAGGACTGCTGCTCTGCAACGACCTGAGCTATCCTGCAGAGGCTGGGGCGGCTGCGCCGTTCGCAGAATCGGGCTCGAGCCGTACCGACCGGCGGCGGTGGTTGCGCCGGCGCGGCGCGGCGCCACGGTGGGGCGGCCGGGCGGCCCGGGGCCGCGGGCGGCCGCCGCCGCCGCCCGTTGTCGGGCGGCACCACTGTCGGGGTGGCGGCGCGCCGGGGCGGGGCTATCGACCGCCGCCCGCTCGCCGACCCGGCGGCGCCACCACTTTTTCTGGCGCACCGCCATAGGCCTATTCGGCCGCGTCACTCAGCGGCCATTTTGTTCCGGGCGCTGCGGAGGCATTTGTGGGAATAGTATATGGTGTCATGCATGCGACTGGGCAATGTCCGACGGACATTAGGCTTAGATACTTGCTCCAACCGCTGCGGCCCACCATGGCCTCATATCTACCTACCACTTCTTATATTCCATGACAGCCAATGATTCCAACACTGCTTTAATCCTGAAGGGTAATAAAAATGCGCGTTGTTTTTAGCTCAATAGCAGAATAGGTGGGTACCTACTAGGACTAACCCGAATAATGTTGGATAGAATCAAATTAGATAACTATAAATGCAATATAATAAATCTGACCTAGGCAGATAGGAAGGCATAGCTAAAATCTAGGCATCAGAGGTGAAACTTGCCAACTCGGCACGGAGTTTGTGACATTTACGAAAATCGAGTGCATAACTGTGACAAAACACGATCGTGACTGTATGGTTCAAAATCAAACCACATATTTTGAAATACAGAATGAGGCGTGTAGCGATTATTTCAATTTAGCAAGTCTGTTCTTCAATTGCACAGCGTACCATCAGTGATACAATATTGGTACTGTGTTCAGTTTCTACTAAAACAAGGACCCCGCGCAGAAAACCCGGAAACCGCTGTCAAGTTGCCAGATTTTAACATGCAGCCCAATGGTGCCGATTGTTAGTAGTAGAGAAAGTTGCCGCCTAGATAAATGTGACAGTCAATTTTTCGAGAAATATAGGACGGGCTATTTTTAAGGCATTAAAGATTACGCAGATACGTTATCAAGTACTTCTCTGTCCATTTTGCAGGTTAAATAATATTTACAGTTTAAGTGTCTTCGATTTATTGGCTATTTCTTCGAATTTAGTATTAAGTAGCCTAAAAGCTACTAATAAAAGTACTAAGAGGAGAAAATAAACATACTGGGCAGCCATTCACTAAACGCCAACAGCGACAAGACAAGTTAGAAATGTTTATGTGATGTAGAGCCTGCCAAAAATTAAACAGGTGGGAAGCAACTTCTTTGAGGGCATATTTATTAGGTATATCGAGATAAGTGCAGGCTAAAACTAGCTGGAAGAAATAGTGCTGCCCATGGCTAATCTAAGATGAATGTAGGCTACTTCGAGATTGATACATTTCACATAACAAACTGGTTTTCATTCCTTAGCTTGCTGTGCCTTACCTTATTTGTGCCTATATCAAGATTGGTTAGGTAGATTTGGAGCTGGAGGAAGTTGGGAGAGCTGGTGCCAGCAACAGACTGGCAACAAAAGTAATTCAGGTGAGGTTTCATGATCAAATTATCATGGCAATATTGTACAGATAGCAAATGTGTGCCAATGCAGTCCTCCACAAAATGTTAAAACACATGGAGAGAGGCTGGCACTAACGTGCACTGGAGCGGCCTAGTAGACCCCCTTTTCGTCTGAGAAAAGCACAGAAAATCTCAGAAAGAAAGAGACTTTGAAAAACGCTGGTTGGGGTGTGTTGGTTACTACCAGTGGTAGGTAGCAAACACAGGACCGAACTGCATGAAGTTAAAGCAGGATTTTGACTCCACTGGATCTTTCTTTGGTATGAGACTTCCAATACCCCTGTACCTATTAGGCCAATAGACATAATTTTACATCTGTGCAGGGTAGTTGCCTCAGAGTTTTTACTGCAAGAAGGAACGACCAGGCAGGTGATAATCGGGTGTTGGGGAAAAATTTTAAGCATTTGATCTGTCTATAAAAATGCTACCTAAAGTCCACTTTACCAACACATTTCTGTCAGATTAGTAAACAATTTCAAAGGAATAAAAAGTTACATGACAAAAAATTAGGTAGATCCAAATCCTATGTTGACATTGACATTTTTGTCCCTTTTGTTGATATATGAGATAGAAGTTCAGTGGGGGGAGAGCTGTGATCAGGGTTCCCAATTGTGTGTAGGTGTACGCTCCCATTCATAGATTAGTTCCCAATAATAATTATTTTCATGATAATTGCCACATTTAATCATGGAGAAATGTACCATAATTGGAAACACTCCTTCCAAAAATGGAAGCTTCTTCAAAAAAATGCATGTCATTCGGGAAACTGCAGTCAGAGTTGCCAATGATAGTTATGATCCCAATACTGGAAACAATGATCAATAATTGGAAATTTTCCTTCCAAAAACATAAACATGATCTAAAAATGAAAACACAGTTTACTACCTTCATGCAGTAATGGCTTGGTGCTTGAACCTTGTCTGTTGTAAAAGTAAGAGACAGGTAGATGACATTCAGCATATTGGAAATAGTATTCAAGTATACAATTATGATTTTCAGCTTTTTGTGACAGAGAAGGCATACGTCGCATTGAGTTTGTGACAGCCAGCATACTTTCTGCACCTCTGCTAGGCATCCAACAAGGCTGCTGCCGCTAAGTTCGAATCGAAACTTTTTGAATTCATACCTACTCTTTAAATTTCGCAAGATTTAACATTGTGTTGACGAGGAAAGGCGTTTCCCTTGGAGACAATGTTTTTCGCAGATCCAGTGCAGAAGAAGCTCAGTATGGTACTGGCAGTGCCGGATAAAGGCCCCTGGTTGAGTGAGGGACTCCGCCGTCGGGGAGAGCGGGAGCTATCCTGCAGAGCTGGAAGCTCTCGGGGGGGAGTAAAAGAGCCCAAGATTGCAAAACATAGCGTTCTTGCAAGAAAATCGGCAACAATGGGAAGGTTTGGGGCAAATGCCGTTTTTCCCTGCTTCTGTCCCAGGTCGGTAAGACCCTTAGCTTTCGCTAACAGGTAGGAATTGGTGATGAAACAATATCTACCTATATGACCGCACACAAAATGTCAGGCATAAGAAACTTTGGAGCTCTACCAAAAAAGTGTGAATTTCTGCGGTATTTGATTGCTATTGTATACAACCTTTTACACCTTTATTTTAAACCAAAATTAGGCCAATTAGCCGTTTAGACCACGTGATTTGGGCCTCTTGACGCCTATTTCAATTTTCACGTGATTTTTTTTGGGAGCTTGATGAATAAAAATTGACGCCCCCATAAAGATTGAAATCACCTCAGCCGCCAAACCGCGCATGTCTTTGAATCCGCAACCTAGCTGTCGCCTGGATGGAACATTGATTCAACCACTTTGTTTTGATTTGATTTGATTGACGTGATCAGCCACTATGATTCAACGCGAAGTTTGACTTCACACGTTTTCTGGGGAAAGGTCCATTGAGGTCACTGCGTGCAGGGTGGTATCACTGCTTGGTCATGGCCTTGCTCTGGGACCCCACTATATGGTCTGATGCTTAAGGCGAAAATATAAGCAGAAAATTTTACTTTTAGGTCTGTTTGAGCAATATTTTTGACTTGTCAATGTGCACTATGAATATCTTATATGTTAAGAGGAGACAAATCCTTAGGTATAGGAAAAAGTAAAATCTTAGTAGCATTGTGCCAGGGACGAATCCAAAAGGGAGCGACAGAGTTCGTACCGCTAAGTTCGTCCGTTCGTCCGTTGAGCCCCCACATCTAAGTGTGGACGACTTGCGCCAATGTCGGGCCCCCAGGACACCCTGAACACCCTTAAAGTGCGAGAGCTGTGCAGTAGAGGCATCTCAAAATTGACTTTAAGAAACTCTGGAGAAGGTGCCTTGTTTTCTGGTGTTCTCCATTATTTTCCATCCGTCTACTGGCGACGGCAGTTTCCACTTGGCAATCTGGCCTTATCGCTCCAGATGGCGGCTCCCCTTTGACAAAATTTGCTCTAAAATTCCCAGCAAGACTTCCCGACCGCCCAGTAGAACTGGAGCTTTGCATACCCCTACTAAAATGGTGCTAGGCCCGTCAGTGCGTAGTATGCTAGGTATTTCAATTTTGGTAAAATACGCACACGGTTTAAAACTTGCCGATATAACAACCCCGTAGGCGACCATGCTCTCTCTATGCTGGCAACCTATTGACCAATGGATGCGAATTAGTATCTCTTTTGGGGTGCGCGGGCACCATGAATAAAACGTCAAATCAATGTTTAAGAATCCTTTGGCTTTTTGTGATTTTAATTTTATAAACTTGAGCATAAGTGTCGCCACCGGCAATAAAGTGGAGGGGGCCAGCCAAACTTCAACCTGATGCTGACAGAAAACTTTCAACGTTAGGACCAAAAACTGTTCGAATTTGGGCTCTTCGTTGCCTCCCGCAGCGGATGGATATAAGAATGTCCGGTTTTCTCTCATTTTGACTGAGATCAGGAAATTTTTGCCAAAAAGTGGGGGCCAGTCCCCTGCCCCCCTTTTTCCGACGCGTATGAACTTGAGATCGTTTTTTGCAGCTCTAAAGGACTGCGGGAAGGCCAAAATAGGTACACTACGTCCTATATTTTCCCTGTAAACTGTGGTAATTAAAATTGTTTTAAACTTTTCGCCCCAGATCATTTCTAAAAACTTGCACCCCTGCATTGACCTTTAACCCTTCATGCATGTATGTGCGCAACTTTGACAAGTCCGCCCTCCATGGCGACTCAGATTTAAGCGCTGGGGTCAAAAGATGCAATGCAAGAGGATGATATAATTTTATCCCATTCTCCATTTGCAGTATTCAGTCTTGGCCTTTATGTGGGGCTTCGCCTCCGTGTCAGGATTATAACCGGTGTCCTGTATTCATTACTTACACCCCACAAGTGACAGACGACTCTAGTACCACATTCTTTTTGCTACATGTTGTCTTGAGTGACATATTCCCCATTTTTTACACTACCTTGCCATCACACCCTTCCATCCCGGTTTTGATGACCTCCTGTCTTTAAAGCGAAAAGACTACTTGGTCAAAATGCTAATTGGACCAATTTATGGATAAAATATGTCTAAAAATCAGGAGATCACATTTTTTCCACCCCAAATCGCTCAATCAAAGGTTTCCTCTTGTCTTACTAGGCTGGGTTGACCTATGTTTGACCCAAGCATCGCCTGTTAGCACGAATCTGGCAGCTTGCGGCGGCTTGCGATATTTAAGGTTGCGTGGCCATGCCATTTTTCTAACATTTATCACGTGACATGCGCTGGCCAGATGGAGAGGGATTCTTTTGCGGCTTAAAATAAGGTAGTAAGCCCCTTTAATTGAAATTTTAAAGCTTGCGAAACTTTCATGCAAAGAGCTTTGGGTGAAATTAAATATGGCAATAGTGGTTTCTCGACCCGCTCTACAAAACTGCTGTCACAGTTCGAAGCCCATTGTAAAAGTGGGACGCTCTCTGTAAGGCTTAGACCAGACTCAGTTGAAGGCTTTCGCGAGTGGCAGTTAGTCGCGACGCCACTGACACCGCCGCTGTGAATCGATGTCGGGGCCGGCGACCGTTGCAGTCACGTGGCCCCGTCGCATCCGACGACGGCACCGACTGCGGAGTGGCGGCTCAAACGCTGGCTGAAGCCGACGTATTAAAGACCTCGTTTGAAAACGGAACCAGGTTAACAGTTCAGCTGCCCCTCATATTTACTCAGGCACTGAGGATGTTCCAGTTGTGCAGCGCCCTAGGGGCGTAGGAACCGTTAGAAAAGTGGAAGGGGGCAGCCTTAGAGGGGACCTACCTCAAGGGGAGCCCCCAGCCCAAGGGGCTCATAATTATGATTAGTTTTAAAACCACTCATTTGGTTTCAATAGGGCTCGCATGCACACCAGCCCACACAAGGTATTTCCGAAGATGACTCTTTATGTTCTTTTCAGCCGTTTTCCTCTCATTGAATAGCTCCGTGGTGTTTTTTTCACTTGGTTGTGGAAAACGGCCGATCGTCTCACGCTTGTCGATATCCGAGGGACGGCTGCTGCTCGGCGTTTGGTGCGGGAATGCGTGTCCGAATTTTTGCTCTGTGTTGGAAGCGATCTGGGCTGGAGTTTGACTGGGTCTAGTTTTTGGAGCTCATTTGGAAGTACTCGGGTAGTAAGTGCCTTGGCCTTTTCACGGAGCGCTCCTCGTCCAGGGGCTTGTAGAGTGAGTACTAAAGACCTAGCACTTTCCCAGACAATCTATCGGGATCCTTTGGGTTTGTTGTTTTATTTTACCGCTGATATTTTTATATCTGCTACGGGGCCACAGAGGAGGGGGGGCGGGGCGCAGTGGCCCCCTGCCCCCCCATTCCTACGCCAATGCTGCAGCCAATATTTCCTGGTTATGGATATTTCACAGAGCTCGCCAATCCAGAGGCGGGTCTTAGCGAAACATTTTGGAGGGGCAGCCTGGGAAAACTCGTAAAAAAGCGCAACTTTTTCTAGAAAATCAGCCCAATTTGATCCAAAGTGGCTAAAATTTGGAAACCATACCTCGTATTCAACCCTGGACGGATCATCGTACAAGAATTGACATCGAAGTCATTGAGCACTGCAGTAATCTTATTTTGCGTGCACAAACCACCGTCACTGAGCATGGATTCGTTGCGTTATACTAAAGCCATGAACCCTTCCAAAGGAAATTTTTCGAGGGACAGAAAACGAAATAGAAGAATAAGAAAAGGACGCAGAATTGAGCACCAGATGCAGTTTACAATGGGATCCTCAGACAATTTCCCTCAATCAAGTGCCCACATAAAAACGTGGGGTTCTAAGTCGGACATTACAAGCACCTGGAGAAAAAGATTGGATACCGTGCGACGGATTCTGTCGTTCAAAACATACGACAGGTATAAGAAAACGTCGATCCTCACAATTGCTAAAATAAAGATTCTGGAGAATATGAAGAAGCCGAGAAAACTTCCTAAAGCAAAGATGACCGAGGAGAAGTTCGAGAAGAGAAGGGCAAGTAAGAAAATGAAAGGGAAATGCCGAACGAAAGTAAAACACGGATGGAAAACATAACTTTAAAATCTTTGACATATTTTCCTTCTTAAATTTTACCGGCTTCTTCACCTTTTCCAGGAATTTTTCTATTTGAGGAATTGTATGAATCCATGATTTTTCTCATACCTGTTGCATGTCTTGTACGATGGAATCTATTACTCTGTCTCCTTTCCTTGTCTCCAAATGCATGTAATGCCCGATCACGAAACCCACATCCTTATATATGTGCGGTTGATTGAGGAAAATTGTCAAGAGAGGCCATGGCAAACTGTGTCTGATACAAAATTTTGGAGTTTTTTTATTCTCCTATTTTTTGTTCCTCGAAAAATTTCGCTGCAAAGAGCTCCTAGTTTCTTTATAACGCAGTGCATCTACGTAGTTTCTGAGCGCCGCTGGTTTTTGTGCACGGACAAAACTAATGCCCAATGGCTTTAAGGTAAAAAACGGCCACATTGTACCAATTGTTTTACTCATGCTGCCCGATTTTCTAGAAACGTTAAGTTTCTTTACGATTTCACCTGGTCAGTCCGAAAATGTTTATGCTACATCCGGCTCTGGCTCGGTGCCCTGACTGTCAAGGGCTGCAGCACACTGGTTTATAAAATGGCGCATATCGAATAGGTTACTTTGTACCAACCGACCGACAATAAGTCGTCGCGGCACTGTCGCCGTAGCGACCTGCTGCAGCCGCAGGGGCCAGGCGGGCAGACCGGCCGGGCGGGCGAGGACCAATTGTGTGACCCTACGAAATATTAGTTTAATGGGAACAACAAATACATTTCTGTGTAAGCTAGAACATGATTGAAAAGAAAGCACAAAAGCCCAAGCCAGAATAAGCAAACAAGTTTATACATCCCTGCCCATTGACCACTGGTTATAGTTAATGACCATTGAGCATTCATCAAGAGTTTCGTAAATATGCAGCACGGTTTAAACTTAGAAGTTTCTCTGAACTTTTTTCTCGTTTGCTCTTTATGCAAAATCATAGCCACCATCAATTCACCCTTAGATCAGCCTTATAAAAAGGCCGTACATTTCATCCAGATCAGGTTTATAGTTTCTGAATGGAAGCATGCCGATGAACACTGTTCTCCCCGTCACCGCGCGCTGGCGCGGGAGCGACGTACCTGGGATCGAATCAACCTGTACTCCTCGCATAGCTGCTCCCTATGCCAAGGTTCGGTTCATTCACATGAGCCATAGCCGAGCAATGTTCAAGAAAGCAGGGCCTCACTCTGATTATGGAAACATGTATTTTGTGATATATTTATGATTTCGCAATTTCTTGCTTCTGTCTGAATATACAGATCGGCCCAAATAAGTACTCATGGAAATAGCTATGCTTCTTCCCTTCCCCACTAAAATGGCATTAGAAACATGATAAATAAAAAATCCTAACACGATCCCCACTTTCAGGCACTAGATCACGAATATGTTGGCCCACTTCAGAAATATATTGACGCAATTCACGACCCTAAACATTTTGGTTAAGAATCTGGACTCTAGTTTTCCACCTTTAAACATGTCAACTAGTCTGAATTAGTCTGACTTGTCTTTCACTGGGTCAGCGAACATCTCGGGGCGTGAGAAAACCAGTTCGGTGCGATTGGTGAGAATCTGAAGACAATGGGAAAGAAACCACAATTTTTGGGCCATTCTGAGCCAGCCTCTGAATGTGCGGAAAAATCGCTCTCCTTGTCTTTGCACGGCTGTCTTACTTTTTTATCAGTCGACTGATATTCTACAGACTGCAGTCTGTGGAACTCAACAAAGGGCGTCGCAGGGGGCTCAGAGTGGGGGAGCCGATACATCGACGGGAATCGTCCATCAATAAAACTCTATGTACTTGGGTGTGATTTATGTTTTCTTTTTCTATTCAATAGCATAAGGATGGATATTTTTCACAGCTCTTGATATCATTCTCAGTGGCGCTTGAGCGCACGCTCGCTGCCATGGTGGAACGACGTGATTTGCAGAAATATTGACGGTGAGAAATAGGGAGACCCGAATCGGGAAAGAAGCCAAAGTGCACATATATACTCATGAATTAACTCCGTGACGTCTTTACCTGGTCTACACTTCATTTACGCTTGGAAACAAAACCAATTTCTTTCACAGTCTGCCTATCATTTCACTGATCCCAGCCAAATAACTCAGACCTTTTGATGACTAAGCATTGAACTATTTTGTGTGTGAGTAGGCTCTGACCCCTTAGTTTATCTGGGTGAGCCAAAGTCAAGTGGCCCAGTTTAAATATGTATTTAAGTTTGTTTGCCTTTGAAATTCCACAGGATTTTTTTCAAATTCAGCAAATAATTTCACACAAACAAAAATGAGCTTGAGCCGGATTAGAGTCTGCTGACGTCACTCGAACTTTGACTCGACTTCGGCTCAGACATATTTTTGAATATGTAAGATCATTTACCGAATAAGACTCAACGAATCTACAGTGCATTAATCTCAGATCGGTACAAACAGTGAGTCAGTTACTTCTGACTCAACGTGACGATTATCGCACCATGTATTTGAGCCTGGAAGTCAGAGCTTACTCTCAGTCGGATTGATTGACGTCTGAGTATTCAAAAAACATGTTTAACTATGAAACTTCTTGGCTTGAAATCATCCAAGTACTATGTTATTAGCTGTAGAAGAACAAAGTGACTGGACAAACTCCGTGGCTTTTGGGAGATGGAAGATAGAGAAACGAGAAAATAAGGCATGCTGAAGGTTACATACAACTCGCTTACAGGTGAGCGATATCAAAGGAAGTTAATCAGAATGCAATTACGCTCCAACGTCCAGAACAGATATCGTACATGATGTAAACGTTAGGCGGTAAAAATTAATGGGAAATTTCACCTAATGATTGCACCGCACTGCAGAAGGCTGCAGATATTTTAGCATTGAAAACCCATTCACGGAATGTTGGAGCACTTGTGGTTTATAACAAACACTAAGCCAGCTAGGAACTCGGTTACAAGTTAAACCTAGGAATACAAATAGGCACCATAATCAGCGACCGAAATATTTTCGAGCTTTTCACTGTTATTGAGGCTAATCATTGCCGATCTGCTATGACGCTTTCGTGCAAGAATGTGTGGTGGCATACTCCGAAGCCGATGCAGCCTGCAACTGCACAAATACGAACGGTAAAATATCCAGTATGTGTGGGAGACAAATGACAGGCGATCGTGAAAGACAGGCATTGGCTTTTCATTTGTTTTTATATTCGACGCACAATGTTTGCTGGCGCACTCCTTAAAGTTTGTTGTATAAGATCAGATTTTGCCACGAATGGTGAGCAGATGAATGATTTCTTATTGATCTCGCCATTACAAGCGACCGCGTATGCTCTCTTGTATCCTGCCTTTTATCGGGTTTGATAACTGTGGATCTTGCGCTACGGCCTTAAATTGTTTGCAAGTAGGTAATACACTTTTGAAATCCTTTTTTAAACCCTCGATTGTGACATCTATAGTTAGTCGTGTTAAGTTGCAAATTAAATAACGCTTGGACTTGGGTGACACAGAGCGGCTTTTAGCAGGCTCGGAAGCTTACCCTTTACAGTCCTACCTATATTCTGCCACTTCCATCGCCCAATATCTCGTTACCCTGAGACCAGAGGCGTGGGTAGCATTTTCAAGCAGCGTGGGAAGAGGAGGGCAAGGGTCGTCACCGCTGGTGAAGCCATGGGTGATTCGGCCCTTTCACCGAACGCAATATCTTATTTTTCAGCTCGAAACGAAAACTGTTTGTAAGAAACAAGGTGGAAAGGTAGCACGCAGCCAAAACCTGAATAAATTTCAGTCTTGAATTGCACAGTTTCTTTTAAAGATGTTTGATAATACGAACAATTTAACTGACCTACTCCGTTACAGCTTCCCCTCCATAAACGATGAAAACCGCCTTAGAGTGACAACATAGACAACTGCGGCGACGTTGACGGTGACGACGCTCTTGTTGAAGGCGCTGAACTCGGAGAAGCAAATGTCTGTGTAATGCTGAAACTGTTTGACAGAGATGCTTAAATGTGTTTTTAGGATGTGACAGAAGCAAAATCGCCTGCTTTACCAGCACTCTCCAAATAATGGGCGTTTCTTCGATGCCATAGCCAAGCCTTTTCCTCCATTGCTCGTCCCCTTTTCACGCTCGGCCACAAACCCCCGTTCGAATATTTAGTCGTATCTTCCCCATTGGCTGCAATGATCTTTCCAAACTTTCCAAACTTGATTTTCCCAAATTTTGTTTTAATGTTATGGTCGTTGTAGTATATAGGCCGATGGCTTGGTAGCTTAGGCTACCTAAGCTTCCTCCACATTGGAGTTGCAGACCGCTGTACAGAGTTAGCTCTGATGGAAGTGGATTGAATTCTTCTGATTCTCGACATGAACCAGGCGCTTCATTAGTTACTTCACGGTAAGGAACGAGCCGTGTGTGTCTTGCCGTGTTAATACCTGGTAAGACTCATTTTTGTGTGCCTTCTCCGTCAGCGGACGGAGTCCAGCTAGAAAGCAAATTGACCAAAACCAAGAACGCCTTGGCGCCGCCCCTAGAGTCGGTCCAGACACAGGTCCGTTGTATTTCCAAAAGCCCAAATGAGTGTAATTGCAGGCTGGGCTGCGCGAAAAGAGTGTGTTGCCCTTGCCAGTTCGTCACAGGCGCCGGCAGGAGCGAGTCGGTACCACGTCTATCGCAAAAAGTGTCCTTCGTGCGGCGGCGGCGGCGAAAACAGGGCTCTGGCGGCCGCCGGGCCAGTGCCGCTGCCGCCCCCCGCACCTGCCGCCGCTTCTTTGTGCGTGAGTGCGTGCGTGCTGCGACTGCATGGCCGGATATGCGTGAGACAGGCAAAGGACCCGGCCCAGCGCGCAAACATATCATTGCGGCGAATAAAAAGGACAAAAACTCGCAAGATCAGACCTAGGTACGTGATGTAATCTTTAGCAGCAGTAAATGGGCGATTTAGAAGTGAAAATGGTGCAAGAGTCACGCTTTGAAACTGACCTTGGGGAAACAGAGAAAACAGCACATGTTTTTTTCATGTCAGTGATTATAAGTTAGAATGCTGGATAGCACTAGTCACAGTGTGAGAGAACAATCCAAAGTTCGAATCAAGAACTATCCGAACCAAAATACTCAAAACCACAAACGCCTCTATTGCCGATAACCAAGGGGAAGCGTTTGTTTCAAGATAGCAAGTAAATGTTGGCTTAAAATTTATTGGATGGATCATCATTATCACTTAACATGGACTCGACGAGTTTACACAATAAGTCCAGCTGTGATAAGCGAATGTCTTACCTACAACCAATGTAACTACGTGTTGCACGATAAGAAAAAAATGACAGAGAAAATGAGAAAATATTCGATTTATTTTTTTCAACTGAGCCTACTGTATAAACAGATTCTTTGGTTTAATCGTCATCAATTAGACTCGGACAACTCTTGGGAAATACATAGGCACCTACATTATTCCCAAAGCTCACACACATTATACAGGCTGCGAATGTTCAGCCGAGATGTTCCTCATCATCCGTTTTTCAAGTGTTGGAACTTCTCAGAATTATTACAGGAAACGTGGCACCTTCATAATGGGATTTGCACTGAGGTAGTCACGCGATAGAACACGCTGAGAAACACGCTCTTGATTGAAATTTAATTTGTCCAAGAACTTAACGTTCACGGAGAAAAAGGTTAAATTCACCGCCTATCGACCCCCTCCTCCCCCGGTAGACATGTGGTTTTGGAACGTGACGTAACACTCAAACCCCAATGCACAGACACATATTTATTGTTTGGATATCTTTAAACCCTGCGTGCCTTTAGCACTAGTGACTATAAATACCTATAACCTTCTCCGATGGCTAGTTTGAAACGTTGAATACCTGGGAAGCAAAATAGCACAATTGATGTAATTTTGTTTCATTATGATATTTCATTTTAGCTAAAAACGATTAATTTGCATTCATATTCATTTCGCGCAAATCATCAGAAGAGTCCAATCTGGCACACTAGTATTACCAGCTCTCAGGCCGCTTTGACGTCACGCGGATTTGGGGACTCTTGATCTCCAACAAATAAATATCAAATAAAATGAAATATGAGACTATAATGAAATATGAGCCATTCTTCAGCAGAAATAAGGAAAATCCATTATTTTAAATAGATATTACCCTTAAAACCACTGCAGTTTGGAATTTCTCTCAGGCAATTCTAGACAAGCGCCACGTCCCCCTTAATTGGGAGATATGTAGCACAAGATCTCGGGGAAACGTACAACCCTTGTATGTGAACCTAGGAGTTTGTTCAATAATTTAATGTATATACCTGCATATACAGTTTCATTCCGATATGACACCTATTTGTAGAGATAGGTCGGGCCAGGTTTGGCTGGGCTGGGTTGGGCCAAGCTTGGCAGGGCTGGGTTGGGCCAGGCTTAGCTGGGCCGGGTCGGGCCATGTTTGGCAGTGTCGGGTTGAATCAAGCTTGGCAAGGCCTGGTCGGACCAAGCTTGGCTTTGCCGGGTTGCTCAAGTATGGGGAATCGATATGTAGACAGAGACCTCACGAAAATTCGTATAATTATTTAACACTTGCATGGACGGGGGTCTAAGCCACCATCGCTTTGACGGGGGGCGGGTACCCGACCCCCCTCCCGCCCCTAAGATCTCAGGAACCACGCTAGATGGCGAAAAATGGTAAACGGTGTTGGGTAGCCCATCCAATTCTCTATGGGGAACACTTTAAATCATTCCGGTCAGGTCACATTTAAGTTCACTAGAGGTCAAGGCATGCCATAATAGGGAATAGCATCGAAATGAAAGTTTTCGGGTAGTACATCTGAACAAGTAAAGATAGAGCAAAACAATTTAAGCCGCTGGAATCCTCGCAGCAAGCCAAATCGAATGATATATAATATGACCTTGCTAGGTCAAATCAGGTCATATCAAAGACTTGACTTGACCTGAGGTTAGGTCAAGGTCAAATTAGGTCAAAATTTGTATCATTAGAACCGCAAAGACGATGCAAATATAATGCAGTTAAAATAAACGCTCTATCAATATTCATTATTAAGTTATTTCCATGTACTTCCAATGGAGAGGTCATGGCTCGTACCTGGCCTTAGGTCATCGATATAAAAACCCGGAATATATTTTAGAGAACTCGGTGAGCCCATTATGTGATATGTGTTTCAATCGGGTAGGTTAACCCTTTTCTGACTTTTGCTATCTTAAACTTTTTTAGGTGAGGTCACTTGACATGTACATACTGGTGACCTGAACTGAAATGACCTAACCTTAAAATTTTGACAGAAGTTATAAAAATGATCATAAAAAGGTATGCAATTACAGCGGTGCTACGCACCGCCGTTTTTATGCTGTCTTCACGCCCCCCCGTCAATGCAGGTGTTAATATAACTCTTGCAGATAGTATGAGGCATATAGGTACTTGATTTAATACGTCGAAACGTTTCAGCAAAATATCGGTTTATTCCAGTGTGATAGTTGCAGCTCTTTTAGGAAAGTCAAACAAACTTTTTTCATTTCCCCACAAAACGATTTTTCCCTTCTCGTCATGCTCTAGCCTTAAATTGAAAACAGTTAAATGTTAGTGTCTCTGATGTTATTACGTCGGGCAAAGTTATCAAAAGACTTCATGGCTTGTCAGCGACGGAATATTTATAGCGCCCATCAGTTTTGGGGTTCACGTCCTGGTCCACTTTAGGTCATGGGAGATGTTACACAAGAAGATTGATGATTCTATGCATTAAACATGTTACATCTGAGGAAAACCGACAGAGCAGGTCTACTGTCAGGTTCTGTGGGTCTCCAAACAATATTTCAATGTAATATTTCTTTCCAAAAGCTCGGGCAAAGCCTAAGTGCTATCTTTGACGATTTAACGAAAACACATCAATGGTGATGCCTTCCCCCACCCGCTTCGTCCAAGGGAAGCGCAAATCTGCAAGGTGCATTAGAAAGCTCGTGTGAATTCAGTAAGAAATTACTCGCGTGTTTGAGCGCCCAGGTCAATGGTTTGACCTGCAGAGGTCAAGTTAGGTAACGATAGGCTATTTCCACTAAAACATGCAATGATTAACATGAGCCCCGCTGGGGTCCCTGGCATGACGCGTCCAGCTGGGGGCGTTTCCCCCCCTCCGGATCTCATTTCCCAGGAAAGCTAAAGAAAACTTACGGACGGCGTTCGAAAGTTCTTGACGAGACGAAGAGAAATTATGGGAAACATTTTTATGTCAGGTCAATATTGAGGTCAGCATAGGTCAAAGAAGGTTCCATAGGCTTGCAACAGGGCAGTGTACGTTTCCACCTTCTGCATATTTAGGAGAGTTCAGTTCTGATGGTGATATGCATGAATAAGTGGCAGTGTAGGCTTAGGGTAAGGGTAATTTCAAATCTCAAAGGCCTGTTATTTTTTCCGTCTCGTAAAAACTTGAATCGGAGTATCTGTGGGGCAAAACGGACGGGGCAAAATGGACCAATGGTGTAAAATGGTCTGATGGTCCGGTTTACCCCAACCACTTAAGATAATTTGTTATATAGTTTGTTATTGTAGTAAGGTCACAGAAAGAGTGAGAAAACAAGGTAGGGGCGAGCCTAGGGTGGGCGGCAGTCTTGTGCCAAAATGGAGGCAGATTAAAATTTTAACGGATTTAAAAGATGTTAACGCTTTAATGAAAATATGATGGTTTTTCGCCATATTACCTTGGCTGCCAGAGATGTGGATGTATATATATTTGGGGGTGCTCAAGCAAAGTACAATGACAGCAGGTCATACTGTCCGTTTTGCCATTTCCTGAAAACCATTTTGGCCCAGTGTTGGGGCAGAACGGTCAAAACACACTAGCTGATATGTTTTACTTCCATGTTTTTCTAAATCAATTTTTTAAGTCGATACTCTTACATTAGAGAAGCAATTCATTAGGCTACGTCAGGGTGCATAGCTTAAAATTTTTGGCCCGCTAATGAGCTTGCTATGCTAGAAAAACACTTAGGGTGTCCGTTTTGCCCCGTTCTCCCCTACCCAGCAAAGCTAAAGCAAATATTTATGCACCACTAGATTCCTCTCATCGTGGTAAATCGAATGATGTATAATATGACCTTGCTAGGTCAAATCGTGAAAATGACCTGACCTTGAGCTAATTCAGGGTCAAAGAGTGACCTGGTATGGCCATGTTGCATATCAATCGACTCTCTGTGACAATATAAGCACAATGCAGGCAAACTAAAACCTTTATCTCAATTCAGTGAGAAGTTCCGCCCCGCTTCCACCGCCAGGGAAGCGCTCCACCACCGCCCCGCTTCCACGGCCCGGGGTGCGCTCCACTACCGCCCCGCTCCCACCGCCAGGAACAACACCGCCCCGCTTCCACAGCCAGAGCGCTTTACTGGGAGCCTCGGCGAGAGCTCGGCCCCACGGAGACAGCACTAACCCAAGTTATTGGCCAATCTTATAACATATATATATATATATATATATAAAAAAAAAAAAAAAAAAAAAAAAATATATATAACATAATATAATAGGGGAGACCGGGGCAAAACGGACACCATGAGTGTTTTTCTAACATAGCAAGCTCAATAACAGGCCGAGAATGTTAAGCTATACACCCTGACAGAGCCTCATGAACTGTGTCTCTAATGTAAGTGTATCAACTTGAAAAATTAATGTGGAAAAAATGGCAGAAAAAATGTATTAGCTAATGTTTTTGTCTGTTTTGCCCCAACCCTGATGCAAAATGGTTTTCAGGAAATGGCAAAACGGACAGTATGACCTGCATCATTGTACTTTGCTTAAACACCCCCAAAGATATAAGAATCCACACCCCTGGCAGCCTGGGTAATATGGCGAAAAAACATCATGTTTTCGTTAAAGCGTCAACATCTTTTAATTCAGTTAACATTTTAATCTGCTTTCATTTTGGCACAAGACTGCCGCCCATCCTGGACTCGCCCCTGCTTTGTTTTCTCGCTGTTTCTGTGACCTAAGTACAATAACAAACTACATAACAAATTATCCTAAGTGATTGGGATAAACCGGATCATCAGACCATGATACACCATTGGTCCATTTTCCCCGTCCGTTTTGCCCCACAGATACTCCGATTCAAGTTTTTACGTGCCGGAAAAAATAGCAGGCTTTGAGATTTGAAATTGCCCTTACCCTAATCCTACACTGCCACTTATTCATACATATCACCATCAGAACTGAACTCAGTTTGCCACTCAAAAAACAAAGATTTAAAACTTGTAAATATCGTAATACTTACAGAAAAATCCTCTCCAGCCAGCTCGCTTCGAAATAATACCGCTAACTGACGATATACACGCTATTTTCTGACGTCCTTTGTCTAAACAGTAGTTCATCCTCTAAAATTTAAGTGGAAATACCAGCAACCTTCCGAAACAGCTAAAATCCGTTTTTCCCCAAGGTCCGTTTTGCCCCGGTTTCCCCTATACATATAATCCAAATTATACCAATGGCTTACGCACCATTGCTGGTTTGATCCACAGAATTTCTGTCCGTTTTGCCACCCTTGTTCCCTAACTATCGGTATCGCTACACCGGAAGAGCAAAAACTTGTTTCGCTTAAGTTAGGGAGGGGGTATTTCCCCATGGTTCCAAAATAGGGGTGGGGCATCTGCCCCCTCCCCAATTCCTGCGCCTTTCGGACTGGCTCTAAAAATCTATCCTGAGCCGTTCAGCACGGAAGGATAGGAACGATACTTACAACACCACCTATGCGTGCCTCGACGTAACTTTCTGCCCTGTTCCCCTGTTTTATTTTAAAGGTAAAAAGAGTGAATTTCGCGCCAGCCCGCGCTATAAGCCTCTGTACGGATCAGTTATTCACGGTAGGTGCAAGCGGTGGGTGAGAAAACTGCGCCTGGGGGGGGCATCGACGGCGACGAGGGCTGCGCCTGGGGAAAGGGCGCCGGCGGCGAGCGAGGGCTGCGCCTGGGAAAGGGACGCCGGCGGCGAGCGAGGGCTGCGCCTGGGAAAGGGGCGCCGGCGGCGAGCAGGGCTGCGCCTGGGGGAGAGGGGTGCGGTGGCGGCTGAGGGCTGAGCCTGGGGGAAAGGGGCGCCGGCGGCGGGCAAGGGCTGCGCCTGGGGGAAAGGGGTGCGGTGGCGGCTGAGGGCTGATCCTGGGTGAGGGGCACCGGCGGCAGGTGAGTGCTGCCTGCGCCTGGGGAGAGAGAGGTGCCTGGGGGAGAGGGGCACCGGCGGCGACCGGAGCGGCATGTTTAGCGGTGCCGGTCGTCCACGGTGGCAAAAGGCTAGACTGGCTGAGATAGCTCAGCCTTTTGCACGCTGCTCAGCGGGCTGGGATCAATAAGAACAAACAAGGGCCACAGGAACAACTTTGTGACCTCAAATGACAAAAGCTACATCGTTCAAAAGCTGAGAACAAGCTGATTCCGAAAATACAACCTTTTTCATATGTTCATCGAGTTTTTTTCACAATTTCCATTTTCTTAAAATTAGCTTCAACCAATTATATACTAAGGATTATTGAACATCAAATAAAAACTCATGGTTCTAAGAGCACAAATATTTCAACAAAGCCAATGCGTCTTATGGGAATTAATTGCCACATCCCTGTAAGTGCGGAGGAGTTTCGACGCTGTCATTAAGGTGTAACCTCCAAGCTGTTTCTACAGCATTCGCCTTTACGTCTGCCGTATGGGTCGGCCCTAGGCCGACATGCTCATCTTTATTTACGGTCCTCTGCGGAGTTGTATGGTTCCAGCTGGTTTTTAATTTTCCCATCAGTTGTGAGTGAACGAGATTGATACTAATAGTTACGTTTACTATCGGGAAACATATATTCTGAGCCGAAAATCTTCCCGATATTTGTTAGCGGCTGGGAAAAATCGAAAAAGCTTAGCTCTTAGCCTGCTGATGTACTGATCCTCTGTCCGTGAGTGTATTCTGCCGGCAGGCATGCCTAAGTCAGCGTAGGCTTTGTGGGACGGCACCCCAGAGCTGCAAGAGGCACCTGTGGCTGGGCCAGGACTATGTGCGTTCGGTACAGCCACTGACACGAACACTGCGCTCAATCAAACCACACAACTGATTTGGAAACCGCTAAAGCAAGAATCGAACCATTTTTAACGGTAAAATATTTCGTTGGTTTTTAAATGTAGCTATTGGTATCCATCCACTTCTCCCTCAGCCGATGCAAAACGAAAAAAACCAGCTGGCACCAAACAACTGCGCTGAGAACTGTAAATGTCAAATATGTCGGCCCAGGACCGACCCGCACGCTAGACGTAAAGTTCAACGATGTCTAAATAGCATGGGAGCCGCGCCTTAACGACAGTGTTCAAACTCCTCCGCATTTAAAGGCACGTGTCGGATAAATCTAAGACGCGTGGGATATATGTTCGCACATTTGTGTTCTCAGAACCGTGAACGATTGTGTGATATGCAGCAACCCCTAGTTATATACCTACCCGGAATGATTCTGAATCACTCGTCAAAGCAAAAATTTACCGAAATGGAAATAGTGAAAAACCATCGATGAACATATACAACAGCTTATATTTTTGGAACCAGCTCGCTCTCAGCTTTCGAACGATGTATATGTCATCCCCTGAGGTGACAAAGCCGTTCCTGCGAGCCGTGCAGGGCCCGACTGTTCCACTGAAGCGGCCACCCAGCGCAGGGACTGGGCCGGAAAGATACACCGGTAGGCTGCCTAGGCCGTCAGCCACGAGCTCCCGCGCGCATAACTCGGTGCGCGGGCGCAGGTCTTTTACACCGATTTGCCTGTCGCACAAGACAGTGAAACTGAAGATTGCTGCCCATGCAGTTGTTAAACCGCATCATCAACTCGATAAAGCAGGTACGCATATTTACCTAGCAGCTCCACTTGTGAACGTCCTTGTGTTCCACAAGACACTGCTGGGACTGACGGAGAAGGTTTCGAAATACAGTTGTAAAAAACTATGTACTATGTAAACACATATTTACATAGCAGGTCCACTTTGTGGCTTGTTTTGCTGACTAGTACAATTACTCATTAGAAATAACGCGTGCAAGCCACGTAATCGTGTTCGAGCGCCTTCAGAATACCCGAGAGAAGGCTCAACAGTTCAATAACCGATCCTATAATACCCCAAAGACAGTCGCGTGTCGAGCAGCCCACCGGGGTCACGGCTCCCCTTTTTGGTGAGGATGTAGAGGCAGCGGCATCCTCGTCAGTGCAAAAGTCACCAGTCCAAAATACGCCACCAAGGCGCCCCGGAAAGGTTTTAATAGGGAAATCATTTCCAAAGTGATGCAACCTCCATATAAAGCTTGAAATACATCATCGGAACAACCTGAAAAATACCCAAGGGCGCTACTTTGACTTCTATGTTGCAACATTTTGAGGTCGGAAAATCCTATCAAATTCCGTTTCATTTAAGGGGTGGCCTTGTAACGTAAAAGCCTCCAGAACTATATTCCGAAATCTTCTCCGTCAGTCCTATCAGTGTCTTGCGGAACACAAGGACGTTCACAAGTAGTCGTGAAACAGAACTCACTGAGTTGGTTTAATTCGGTCAGTCGCTGCCTGTCGCGATCAACTTTTTCGTGTTTATTTTTTTTTTTTGGTGGTACCCATAAAGATGGCATGACCTTTTATTACCAAAATCCAAGATACGCCGTTGGAAGCGTTTTCTACGTCTTTTGGGATGTCTGAACACCCACAAAAATTGAAGCATCGCTAAAGTACCACTCAAACATTCAGTAAAACGGCACTTTGCAATATGATGTTCCCATTTGTAAAACGCACACCGAAGACACAAACTTTCGGACAAGAAAAGCTGTTTGAGTACAAGCACATCATTTGGAAATATGTTGGTTCTGAATTTACGATATAATTGTCTTGGAACGTTCATGATCACCATCCTTTCAGAAACCATTAAAACGACCATCCATGACTTCGAATGGGTGTTTTTGTGCTCTCGCCCGAGGTTCCTTGCATACAATTTCAATTTGAGCTTACTATGTTTAAAGAAAATCTAATTTAAAACAAGGGCATCAGGCTCTCGAATGCAAAACGAAAATAAAATGCATGATAAAAACATAAAACCAATATAATCTGGTAACGCAGCAACAAATTACATTTTTCTGTGAAATCAGGGCCAGGTGACGAGTCAACCAAAACAATTAAAAACCTGAATCGTAGATAAAGTCGTATCTGATGCTTTGAAGTTTATTCTCCAAATAAAAGACAACAAAGAAAACACGATCATAAAATGCATAATCGAGGACACCCACAAGCCCCTCATACAGCTGCTTAGCAATAACGCCACAAGGCTGTATATTAGTGCTTAATAAGCTACAAACTACTGGTGACATAGATGAAACCACTAAACGATAATCACATGCAATGTCCGCGCTCCACATCGGCGGCGATTCACTCCCCATCCAGGATAGTCTTTTCCCCGAAAAATCGGCAGCATTCTATTCAGAACAAGAGCATTTCTGGCGCAGTCCTCGTGTCCCGACGATACGCCTCGCTGCCTTCCCCGTCCCAACCAGAAATTGCCGTCACGATGTGGCAGCCGCCGCACAGATGGGATTCTCCCGTCTGAAGTCACTGAATCGCCTTCGATCACGCCCATTCTCATCGGTGCACATGTCAGCCCGGCAGGTTAGGTGCCGGAAGCTCAACAGCCAGAGGTGCGCGCGCAATAGCCAGGTACCAACGACGACGGTAGGAACAGCGCTCTCAGAGCCAGGCAGCCGAAGACTGCGAGACAAAGGGTCAGCGTGCGCCGTCGTGTTCGGGTGCCCGGGCCCCGCGCGGCCGGGCGGCGGCGCGGAGCCCGGGCGGCCGCCGGAGCCCCGCGGCAGCCGGTCGGACCGTCATCATTCAGAGACCTCGCTACTGGTGGGCCGGCTCCGACCCTGCACTCACGCCACCGCCGCGCCTGCCGGCACAGAGGACAGGGATCACACAACCGCGCCTGCCGGCACAGAGGACAGGGGTCACACAGCAGCGCCTGCCGGCACAGGGGACAGGGGTCACAGAGCCACGCCTGCCGGCACAGAGGACAGAGGTCACACCGCCGCGCCTGCCGGCACAGAGGACAGGGGTCACAGCGCCGCGCCTGCCGGCACAGAGGACAGGGGTCACAGAGCCGCGCCTGCCGGCACAGAGGACAGGGGTCACAGCGCCGCGCCTGCCGGCACAGAGGACAGGGGTCACAGAGCCGCGCCTGCCGGCACAGAGGACAGGGGTCACAGAGCCGCGCCTGCCGGCACAGAGGACAGGGGTCACACAGCCGCGCCTGCCGGCACAGAGGACAGGGGTCACAGAGCCGCGCCTGCCGGCACAGAGGACAGGGGTCACACCGCCGCGCCTGCCGGCACAGAGGACAGGGGTCACACAGCCGCGCCTGCCGGCACAGAGGACAGGGGTCACACCGCCGCGCCTGCCGGCACAGAGGGCAGGGGTCACACAGCCGCGCCTGCCGGCACAGAGGACAGGGGTCACAGAGCCGCGCCTGCCGGCACAGAGGACAGGGGTCACACAGCCGCGCCTGCCGGCACAGAGGACAGGGGTCACAGAGCCGCGCCTGCCGGCACAGAGGACAGGGGTCACAGAGCCGCGCCTGCCGGCACAGAGGACAGGGGTCACAGAGCCGCGCCTGCCGGCACAGAGGACAGGGGTCACACAGCCGCGCCTGCCGGCACAGAGGACAGGGGTCACAGAGCCGCGCCTGCCGGCACAGAGGACAGGGGTCACAGAGCCGCGCCTGCCGGCACAGAGGACAGGGGTCACACAGCCGCGCCTGCCGGCACAGAGGACAGGGGTCACAGAGCCGCGCCTGCCGGCACAGAGGACAGGGGTCACAGAGCCGCGCCTGCCGGCACAGAGGACAGGGGTCACAGAGCCGCGCCTGCCGGCACAGAGGACAGGGGTCACACAGCCGCGCCTGCCGGCACAGAGGACAGGGGTCACACCGCCGCGCCTGCCGGCACAGAGGACAGGGGTCACAGAGCCGCGCCTGCCGGCACAGAGGACAGGGGTCACAGAGCCGCGCCTGCCGGCACAGAGGACAGGGGTCACAGAGCCGCGCCTGCCGGCACAGAGGACAGGGGTCACACCGCCGCGCCTGCCGGCACAGAGGACAGGGGTCACACCGCCGCGCCTGCCGGCACAGAGGACAGGGGTCACAGAGCCGCGCCTGCCGGCACAGAGGACAGGGGTCACACCGCCGCGCCTGGAGGCACAGAGGGCAGGGGTCACACAGCCGCGCCTGCCGGCACAGAGGACAGGGGTCACACAGCCGCGCCTGCCGGCACAGAGGACAGGGGTCACACCGCCGCGCCTGCCGGCACAGAGGACAGGGGTCACAGAGCCGCGCCTGCCGGCACAGGGGACAGGGGTCACACAGCCACGCCTGCCGGCACAGACGACAGGGGTCACAGCCGCCGCGCCTGCCGGCACAGAGGACAGGGGTCACACCGCCGCGCCTGCCGGCACAGAGGACAGGGGTCCGCCAGCCGGCACAGAGGCACAAATAAAGCCGCAGGTCTGTCAGCACAGGGGTCAGGCCGCCGCGAGTTTGGGCATAGACAGGTCAGGGCGCCGCCGCCCCTGCGGGCAAAGGATGCGCGGTCATACCGCCTCCGGCCTGGAGTCGGGGGGGGAAGCTGACACCACTGCCGCGCCTACAGGTAAGGAGGCACCACACCACCGATGCGTCTGGGGGCTTACACGACCGCGTGCTCATTTTACAGGTAGATGCTTACACAACTTGTGGGGACCGAAAGTCGTCGAGAAAGATGTCAGAAACTATTGATGAAGTAAGATGTCAGAAATCCAGGAGCTGTTGACAAAGGAAGATATCGGAAGCCATTGAAGAAGTAAGCCCTCGATTGCGCACGTCATACACCACTGCCTAGAACCATTCCCAATATATTTATCAAACCAGTCATCAACGGAAAGTGTTTCCCTTTGGCAGAGTTGCTAAACAGTTCTGAAAATATGTTAATCTACACATGGGGATTTCCCAATGATGTGGGAATACTTATTTCACGGTAGTATTTAGTCGGCCGATGGATGTAAAATTTATATCTAAAGCCACCCAGATTTATTGATCTCACACAAAAAGGCTAAAACTAGGCATCGCCTTCGCGCGCGTGAAAGCAGGACACGTGCAATAAACAATTCGGTTAAAATCTCGTTTGCCCGCCAAACACAGGCCTTATGTCGAGTCACTTTAGCAACACAGCCCCTGGGGGGCCTCCAAAGCCCAGAGCCTAGCCTGTAAGGTTTCGGGCCGGGGCAAACTGGGATGTGCGAATTATAGGTAGAATCTGAAGTACAAGAACTATCACATGGGCATGACTGCAATAGTACCGGTGAGAGGGTTTCCAGTGCTCAGTATATCAACACAAAAAGGACAGTCCAATTTCATTCCAACGTGCATTATATTGGATGCTTGAAGTATGAGATGTCAAAGACACTAATTTTGCGCGATACCGCTTCCCGTACCTAAAGCGATTCAGACAGGCTCCACAGCTGAAATCCACACCATCATCTGCATCCAGCTCGGCGCCCTGGGCGCGACTGCCGAGACTACGTTAGGCAGTGCACTCACCTGTCGTTGGAGTATCTCCCGTTGAGTAGCCGGGTCGAGCCCGAGTCCCCGGGATCCACCTGTGGACGGCGGCAGACGCGGTTACTACACTGTCACTGCCACGGACGCCCCCCACCGTCCCCTGCAACAGAAACTGTCACTGTCACGTACGCCCCAACCCCTACCGAGCCCTCCACCAGACACAGTCACTGCCACGGACGTCACACACAGTCCCTTCCAACAGAAACTGTTACTGCTACGGACGCCCCTACAGAGTCCTCGAACAGTCACTGCCACTGCCACGGTTAACCCCACAGTCCCCTCTAACAGACACTGCCACTGCCACGGCCAACCCCACAGTCCCCTCTAACAGACACTGCCACTGCCACGGCCAACGCCACAGTCCCCTCTAACAGACTTTGTCACTGCCACGGCCAACCCCACAGTCCCCTCTAACAGACACTGCCACTGTTACGGACGCCCCCGCGGACACACCCGACCTCCGAGGGCCCAGTTACAAGGGCCCTGCTGATCACAGTGGTCTTGTCCCTTAAACGAAGGGTTCAGCTAGCCAGTGTTCTACTGGCTTTGGAGGGCTTGTGGGATACAGTGGGCCCTGCTGACTAAAGTGGTGTAGCGGGTTATAGGAGGCCTTAGTAGTTATACAAGTTTTTGCAGGGTCGCAAAAGCGTCTGCCTGTGTAAAAGGAACTTCCAAGCTACAGAGGGCTGTGGTGGGCTCGAAGGGCCAAAATGTATTCCAGTCCCAACTATAGAAGGAGGCCAGCTGAATAGAGAGGACCCTGCTGACAATAGAGCCCTGCGGAGAACGGTCGATCCTACTGGTTCAGCGGCTCCTCTGTTAACGAGAGCTCTTGACGAGGCGAAGAGAAATTGCAACTACTATTTTTGTGAGGTCAATATTGAGGTCACAGAGGTCAATAACGTTCCATGGGTTTACAACAGAGCAGAGTACAATTTTCCCCTATAGATCTTCACTCAGCAGAGCTAAAGAAAATCTGTAGGCATCACTCGTCATCTCATCGTGACGAATCGAATGGTGCACAATATGACCTTGCTTCGTCAAATTTTTAAAATTACCTGACATCGAGCTAGGTCAGGGTCCAATTGGTTACCTGGTATGGTCATGTTGAATATCAATCGACTCAGTGTGGCAAGAGAAGTACAATGCAAGCAGTTTGGGAGCTTTATCTCGATTCGGTGCAATGTTATTAGCAAAAATCACTGTGTGCTCAGGTGATTCCAAATGACCTTTGACGAAGTGTTGCGGGAATGACCTAGGACCCTAAAATATGATAAAAAACAGAAGACAGTAAAGACGCTAAGGGACTTGAAGCCTAAAAAGTCAAAGTCCAGAAACTAAGACGTCTAAGCCCTAGAAGTCCAAAAAAGGCTAAGTCAAGGTAAATATACAGAAAAAACATGGGATGAGGTAAATGCAACGTTTCGGTCTTTGACCGTCGTCAGGCGAGGAATGTGAATGCAACGACAGTCGCATACACTTCTTTCTTTATCTTTACCCTGACTTAGTCTTTTCTGGGCTTTTTAGGGTTTAGACGCCTTAGTTTCTGGACTTTGGCTTTTTAGGCTGCAAGTCTCTTAGCGCTTTTACTGTATTTGTTTTATAATCTTTTAGGGTCCTAGGTCATTCCTACAACACTCTGCGGTTTATGGCACCCTATCTTCAGTAGGCCTTCCGAGAACTTATGACCTTTAACAGGTCAGCTGGTCAAAAAAGCAACTGTATGGTCAATATTGTGGTAAGAATATACGGTTTGAGGATTTTCAGGCTGCATTATACAGTATTTACAGAAAATGAGCACTTTTATTTTCGCCATAGGCTTATAATTGGATAACCAAAAAATTGACCTCATCTTAGGTCAACAATATGAAAATGCATAGACAGCAGGCTTGTAGGCCATAACCTATCATAACGAGAAAATTTGAAACAAAATCGGTTGGTAGATTTTCCTTTGGCGCAGCTTCAAACTCGTGATTTTGAGATTGGAGGTAGGGTCGCTTGACCTTGAATAGCTCCTTCCCTGAAATTGCATGACCTTAAAAATTGGGTCAGATGCGTGAAATTGATCAAGGTACTGCAAGTTGCGTTGTTCTGCGTCTCTTCGTTTCTGCGTGATGTGGGAAAAACCAGGAGGGAGGGGGAGCGAATTTCGCCCCCCTCCCCCCAGGGGGCGCGTGTTAAAAAAGGTCCAGCTGGTCAGACCGGGTACTGCTGGCTATGGCTGACTCTGGGACTCAGTGGGCTCTGCTGCCCAAATAGTCCTGCTGGTCATCGTGGCTTTATCGGTTAAAGAGGGCCCAGCTGACCAGAAATGGCACTGCTGTTGACAGAGACCCCTGTGGGCCTTAATGGTTCAAAGGGCCCTCTTTTATGGACGGTTCCGATGATAAAAAGCGCCTTGTTTGTCACAGAAGGGATTACTATAAGAGGGCCTTGTCTGACAAAGTTCCACGGCGGGTCACACAGCATAGTGCGGCGGCCCGCGTTTTCCTAAGGGAACACTTCGGGGGAGGGGGCAGCTGCCCCAGCCGCTCCCCCTTGTCAAAAACCCTGAAACAAAAAAACATCATCTCACAAAGGGATATGCCACGGACTGAAGGAGCTCTCTGAAACTTCAGTCCTAGGATCTCACCAATACCCAAGGCTGATTGAGTGTTCCCGTTCCTATCCGCGCCTACCCCTCGGCCCCATGGCGAAACAGGGGAAAATTATCGATTAAAATGTACCTCACCACACCCACTTGACACCACATTTAGTTGGGAAAAGGTTGATAAACAAACCCAACGAGCGACGAGGCGCGGCTCACCTGACTCTTGCCTTCCGGGCCTGTTTTGGCGGCGTTGCCTTGCCTCGCCGCCTGCCGTCCGTCACGGCCCTTCTCGACACCTCGCCGGCCCTTGCCTCCCTCCTGCTCCTCATCGTCGCGCCGCGCGTCGCGTGGCCGCCGCGCCGGCCCTTCTCGGCCCGGGCGTCGCCATGACGACCATCCCGATCACCCCCAGTCCGGCGCTGACTCGGCTCCTCCCCGCGCTCCGACTGAACCTCCCTCTCCACAGCCGGCTTCCGCTCCGGCCCCAGCGCCTCTCCGCCGGCGTCCCCCTGCCGGGAGCGCTTGGGCGGCGCCGCTCGGCCCTGTGTGGCACCAGCCGGCCGGCCTCCGCTATCCTCGTCATGTTTGTTCTTCCCACTCGGGCCGCCGTCGGTGGTGTCCCGGGTGAGTGGCTCCGCCACCTCAGCGGCCTCCTCCGACCGGCGCCGGGCAGGACCGCGCGGCTCTCCCGACCGTTGCTGCTCGCGCGGTCGTCGACCCTTCAAACTGTTGTGTGGCCGTAGCTGAGTGGGCGCCGGCTCGTCGTCCGCTGCGCCGCCAGCGTCGCCACCCTCGTGCACCTCCTTGGCGTCGCCGGCGCCACCGTTCTCGGAGGCGGCGTCGCCACTGTCGCGGGCTGCCCTGGCGTCGCCGCCGCCGCCGTCGCGCGAACACTCTGAGCGCTGCGAGTCGAGGCGCGGCCGGCGGCCGTCGCTGGCGGTGGAGTCGCCGGACCTGTGGCGCAGACTGAGCTGCCGCTCGGCGCGCGGAGCACCACGCTCGCGACTGCGCAGCCGCTCCTCGATCTCGCGCTCCCGAGCCGCCGTGTCCACCGGCTTGGCGCCGCCGAAGATGCTGCTGGAGGCGGCTGGCTTGCCGATCTCGGTGGTCGGGGCAGTGCGCGGCTTCAGGTTCAGCTTGGGCCGGCCGTCAGGCATACGTTGTACAGCTGAGGGACATTCAGCAGGTCAGGCTGCATCGCTGAGAAAGCCGCTCGATCCTCTCAGACTTGGTAAACTCTTAACAGACAGGAAACAAATTGAGAGAGAGAGAGAGAGAGAGAGAGAGAGAGAGAGAGAGAGAGAGAGAGAGAGAGAGAGAGAGAGGGGAACCAGAGGGGGAGGCGAGAGCGAGAGAGAGCGAGAGAGAGAGAGAGAGAGAGAGAGAGAGAGAGAGAGAGAGAGAGAGAGAGAGAGAGAGAGAGAGAGAGAGAGAGAGAGAGAGAGAGAGAGAGAGAGAGAGAGAGAGAGAGAGAGAGAGAGAGAAGTTAAATTGTATTTTGCGTCGAGCCAAGGAAGAAAACATATATTATCTTATATCATATTATCTTTATCATATATTATCAACAGCATATACATCTTAAGAAGAGTACATGTTTTCCGAATCCAATTAACGCATGTCCAAATTCACCAATGCTTTCGAAACCAATAAGTGCCACTCTATCTTACCTTATACTATTTAAAAATAATCATGCCACTGCAGTAAAAGCCAACGAATTATCATGTAGTCTAGCCTTCAAAGTACCAGCTACAACCAGTTGGTCCCAGAAAATAACTGACCGGGACTAGAGGCAGATCCAAGGGCAGGGACAATCCGGCGATGATTCCCAAGCGCAATAGGGGGAAGGCGTTATTCTCAGTAGATAAGGTCTTTTGTCCATCCGGAAGACATCATTTCAGTCACTGCACCAGTTTAACTCTACCAACCCCCGTCCCTACCCTCAACTTTTTTGCTCACCGACACGCATTTTGGCCCCCCCATACCAACCGGCTGGGTGCAACTTTGACCGGGACCATGAGAAATATAAATCAGCAATATCTAATCAAATTTCTTTAAAGTACTAAAGTAGCTTTCCACGCAGCTAAAGTTTATATCTTAAGCGACAGACAAACTTTTGGTTGAAATACACTCACCCGATGCCATACTTTCGTTGCCTCTCACTCCTGCAGGCGGTCGGGCATCCCGATCTGGTCCTGGACCATAGCGAGGACCATCTCGGTCCGGTCCCGCACCATAGCGATGGCCATCCCGGTCCGGCCCCGGACCATACCGAGGGCCATCCCGGTCCGGACCAGGACCATACCGAGGGCCATCCCGGTCTGGCCCCGGACCATACCGAGGGCCATCCCGTTCCGGACCAGGACCATAGCGAGGACCATCCCGGTCCGGCCCCGGACCATACCGAGGGCCATCCCGGTCCGGCCCCGGACCATACCGAGGGCCATCCCGGTCCGGACCAGGACCATAGCGAGGACCATCCCGGTCCGGTCCAGGACCATAGCGAGGGCCATCCCGGTCCGGCCCGGACCATACCGAGGGCCATCCCGGTCCGGCCCCGGACCATACCGAGGGCCATCCCGGTCCGGCCCCGGACCATACCGAGGGCCATCCCGGTCCGGCCCCGGACCATACCGAGGGCCATCCCGGTCCGGTCAGGACCATAGCGAGGGCCATCCCGGTCCGGCCCCGGACCATACCGAGGGCCATCCCGGTCCGGACCGGGACCATGATG